>JAHZNC010006119.1:0-13773 GCA_027744095.1 Zhuqinia jingwanae
AATTGCACCTCACAACGTTTTTACTTGATTTCCAATATTTACTTGATTTACGAGAAAATGCACCTCTTTAGCCACTATCCGTTTTAAATATTTTGGCTGTGAATAGAAAAGTAATAAATAAATTTGTGTACCTGTAGAGGTACATTTTGCATTCTGTTTTCTTTTTCTTTTTTGAGAAATTTGAGAGAAAAAATAAAACAACCTAATTACAATTATGGCAAATTAACGCCTTAACATGAACATTATGTAATGACAAAGTTGTAGCTGTCAATTAATACTGAATTATATATTAATCCGTAATTATAAACTAACCGACATCACAGAGCGGTAGTATCACATTTCCTACTAAAGATCCTATCCCATGTATCTCACCTTGTCTTCGTCTCTCGTTCATCATTAATTTTATTTCATTCAATCGCAATCGACAGGTTACTTACTATACATTTCACCAATAGACTTATCAGAAGCAAAGGGGTAAAATTTATTTTTCCTTTTAGAAATTATACATTTATAATACAGCTATTAAGCATAATTAAGTCAAATAGTACCTTCTTAAGAAGCAGGTTCACTAATTAGATTTTTACTGCCATATGACTAATTGAGTTCAAAGGCGTACATTGTATGGTAGTTTTACCTGTATATGTACATTATGGCATTCAGAGTTCAGTGTAGGAGCAGAGTACTCTGACTGTTTACTGTATACTATTATTGAGTCAAAGAGGGGTAGTGTATGGAAATTAGGAGCACACGTAAGTATTAATTTGTGTAGGATTTTTCCTAGGTTAGTAGTTTACAGTGCCACTACCACCACCATCAACCTCAGCATGAGACGTCAAACCAACAACGTTAATCATATAAAAAACTTATTTTTATATTAACTTGAGAGGACAAACCTAGAACTTTTTGCTAGTTGGTGGGTGCAATGTATCGTCATCCCCCATCAGAGCAGTGTTGGTGTTGGCAAAAAATTTCTCATGAAAAATAGTATATGAGTTGTGTGTGTGTGTGTGCTATATACTCATCTGCTTTGGTGGGTACACTTATATTATTGCGGCTTTCATAGCGAGTTATTGTAATAATGAGCTTAATGAACCTTAACAGTATTGCTGCATTATTGCAATGATGGATTGCATTACAACTTTATTCATTAAGTGGATGATGATTGTGATATTTTTAAACAAACCTTTGCATTTATTGTACATGTATACCTATAGCTACTCGTCGCATCATAATATATAAGCTATTTTACACATGTACTTTAATAAGATGATTTACCGTACCAACAAGCCAACCACCACCAACGAAGAATGCCAATAATTGTCGCGTGTTTAGAAGCTCTCGACAAGATTGATGAACAGCAACGCAATGCGCAATATATTATTGCGGCTTTCATAGCGAGTTATTGTAATAATGAGCTTAATGAACCTTAACAGTATTGCTGCATTATTGCAATGATGGATTGCATTACAACTTTATTCACTAAGTGGATGATGATTGTGATATTTTTAAACAAACCTTTGCATTTATTGTACATGTGTATTTACCTATACCTAAACTCGTCGCATCATAGCATAATATATACGCTATTTTACACATGTACTTTAATAAGATGATTTACCGTACCAAACAACCACCACCACCAACGAAGAATGCCAATAATTGTCGCGTGTTTAGAAGCTCTCGACAAGATTGATGAACAGCAACGCAATGCGCAATATTTTGCCATTCAATTAATTTTTGACCCTTACCTTAGCATTTTTATTTGAAGTGTATTGTGAATGAGTCCCATATTTATGGCTTTACATGATGTCGAAATTTAGATTGTCAGGTATTTTTTTCTATACCACTCAATGAAAAAAAACGAACGAGACTTCTTCATTAGTCTCACAACAATACAGAGTCACACGATGTGCTTTATGATGTGTGTAATTTTTTTTTGAATGAGCATTCTTTTAATACAAGGAAAAAGATTCTCACAAAAAGAAGATGACTTTGGTTTACAACGAATAGGCTCAAGTTTATACGCTTGTTTAAATATTGCCTAACGAGCTAATTTTGACACAATTTTGTTACACATTTCTGATGACCAGCATACACGCTCATTGTATTTTATTTTATTTTTATTCTGGTGTCAATGATGACGGTTAATAAAAAATCCAATTAATTATGTATGATTCTACTTTTACTAACGAAGCGGATCATGGTAAATGGAATGAAGACCTTAAAATTGAAATTATGCATACAACAACAGCGCTCTCATCACTATCACATTACACGTAAACATGCCGATTTTCACTTTCCCATCAGGATACTTAATTCCATCATGGCATTTACAAATTATAAGGCCCTAAAAATGCGTAAAGTACATTTTAAGTGTATGTAAATTTGTTAACCATATATTCTGCATCAGAAATGAAGATAATAAAGCCATATATATAAATTGTCATAATCAGTGCAATGTCCTGAACCATAAACCTGATGACCTTACACGCTTTTCATTGATGTGAATCTTTTTTTTTAAACTTTAGGTTTGAAGTGACAATACGTTGGCTTATAAATATAATTTTCATATAAACTAAATAAAGGCCTGATTAAAGTTTTTAAAGAGTTGTGATTGAAGAGAAGGGAAATCTGCAAAAAGTTGATAGCATCAGCAACCAGACCGAAAATATAAAAAATAGGCACCAGTCAGCCACCGCATCACGACTGTAAAAGAGGAAATCCTCATTTCACTACCAACTTAGGTATTCAAGATATCTTGATGCTATATGCGTATCTATAACAGATACGTAAAAACCGAAAGACATATCAATCTCTTGAAGTGACACGATATGCGTAGCAGGTACATGATAAATAAATAAATTATATGATAATTGCCTCAACTGTATTGTTTAACTGTATGTGCAAAGTAAAAAAAGAAGTACGATGAGATGAACGCATTTTGTAGTTGTTTCTTGAAAATCCCGCAAGCTATTTTGCATAACAAATGCCTTCAAGCCACAAGATCATATCTTATTGCTCTGTAGTTCGTAGAATTTTTTAATGTAATTTTCTCTGTGCGCTTTTCTTTGTCATTCGAAGCCAATGTCAAATCTAACGACAAGAGAGAAAAAGAAATAAGAACAAGTAACGCTACGATTCCTTACTTTTGATTTTAATAATTCTAAAAATTCTTACACTTTGACATTTTTATTGCATATATCGTATATTCCATTAAATGGATTATAGACAACAACGAACTATGTGCATATGGCATCTTTTGCTCTTCAGTTTTTGTTCTGCGTGTACAAAAATATAGTATATATTATTATTTATTAAAAGTTCGACACTAGACAGATGAAGTAGTAGTACATACGTAAAATACATCCGAATAAGGTGATAAAGAAGGAAGATGGACCAAACTAATCGACAAGTTTTAATAAATGCGTGTGTATTCGTATATATACTCGTTCATTATATACTGCTGTTATATGCCCATTTTCCTAACTGGCCAAAGTCAAGTTCAATGTCCCTGTTGGCTTTACCATTTTTACTATTCAATACACCTATACTATATACTCTTACTTAGTTGATGTTGCTGCTGTTGATCATGATATACGATGAAAGAGAATTGAGATGCTTTGACTTTTACAACAAACGTAAAATTATGTTTACTTCTTTATACTAATATAATTCGGCACGGAGCGAAATGAATTATACTTGTTGTTCTTGGTACTACTCCTTCCGATGAGCTTACATTTCATAATATCATTATTATGGCAAACTTTGTGCACAAAAGCGTACAACACCGTACGTGTGTGTATATCATATTATTATTATATACGCTCCACACTTTTTTTTTTGGAAGAATTCGTTTTTTGTAGGCGAATCTGCTTAGAGCTGAGAAGAATCTCAACTTGAGATATTGTTTTTATACACGCATTCAGTTATGTATTGCACATATTATATTATACTACCTGTCTGTTTTTTTTTAACTTTCCGTCTGGCTACCCGCATGCTTCTACCTGTAAAGAAGATGCTCACAGTACAACTAACAAGTACAAAAAGAAACATTTCCTTTAACACCACTTTCTGTGTTAAATACCAATATCAACTATTCCTCTACCATACTCTATAATAGGTATGCTCACATAAAAAAAACATTTGGTTAATGTGAGAAGTAGTAGTAGTGGTCATCCTAGTAGTATGTAGGTTTTTTTTTTTGGCGTTGTTGAGTCAGTGAATGAAATTATAACGGTAGTCGCGTCATCTTCTGAATTGTAAGCATATCGTATCATCATTCATTATCTTGATGAAAATGGGATGATGAGACACATCCTAGTGAAAACCTACACATTGTGCAGCTATGAGTAATTCAAAAAAAAATTTTTTTTGCTTCTGTTATATTTACTAAAAACACAAATATTTTCTTGGAAAGTGGCAGATTATGCCGAATTATGAATTGCAAGCAAGCCTGTCAAAATGTAAATGTAATGTCTCCATCTTTTACTGCGTACGTACATTAGCTTTTTGGTGTTGTTTTTGTACTTGATAATATAATAATTAAAAATGGTAAATAAGATAATTACTTTCTCTTTAAAATCAAGAGGGAACGAAAGGAAAAGGTTTGACCATGTTTCAAGTTTTGACTTTTGACTTGGCTTTTGGGGTCCATAAAGATATTAAATGTTGGCTATAAAACGGTTAGAAAAGCGGATATACATGCCACAGTGTTGGTGTGTGTAGTGTTTGGAGCAACGAGCCATGCAAATTGTAAAATGTATGCTAGCTAACCATATTCACCAGCCATCGTTAAAATGGTAATGAAAGCAGTTTGAGGGTGAGATTATTTTTTGCATTGAAGAAGGTGATGGTGAGTTTTATGATTTTTTTTAAGTTCTCTCGCAGATTTTGGCACAGAGATTTCGAATGTTGCATATTAGACAACAACTTACATGCAAGGAAGGAAGTAGTAAAAATGAATTCGTTACGTTTTCAGGCGCCTGCTGGCCAACATTTTTTTCTTCAAATTATATTACATATACATTGATGAAGCAATGTTTTTGTGGCAGACCCGAAATCTGAAATGTATGCATATGTTAAACCCCTCATGTACTGCAATTTGTTCAGTTTATTCTCACAGTTATTTTGTTAACATTTTCATTACACGCGTTAAAATACAGTAATGGATTATGTTATCTCAATTATTTGGTTAAATGAATGTTTTGCTTTGTAGGCAAATTAATGGCACTACTACTGCCCATTTAACGGATTAAAATAACTACACTTTTAAAGAAATATTCACACATTTCAAGAAAAAATAGACATATACTGGCTTTGTGAGGATGAATAAGGAATTTTTGAGAGGAGAAGAATATGCGAAAGATTGTATTTTATTTGTCGTTAAATGACGTTCGTTTGTTTCTATATAATAATATGTGTGTGCATTGTTTTTGCTTTAGGTTCACGATGGCCCAACCACGGACAGTCTGCGTCTTCACTCTGGTAATGGATTCAGTGGGCGAACTCTTCCCAAACTTACTTTGACAGCGGAATCTGGTGAAATGACTGTTCGCTTTGTAACGGATTCTCTGCGTACCAAAAATGGATTCCGTGCCGTCTTCTCTGCTGGTAAGACATGCTGCTTCACATGTGCCAAAAGCCTAACCTCTATTTAAATGTCCTATTATTATCATCATATATATTATATGTTCTTTAAATAATCGATGAGTAACTGGGTACAAAGCAATTTTGCAGTAATGTAATTTGGCAAATGACTAATTTTCATGATAAATTAGTATACCAACGGTATGTTATTAGTTTCATGTAATGCATACATAATTATGATGCTGTGTAGATTGTCCTGTGCTGCGACCCGGAAAAGGAGCTTTGGCTAGCAGCCGTGATATTGCATTTGGAACCTTGGTCACATTCACCTGTCCAACTGGGCAGGAGTTTGCCACTGGCCAGCAGAAGATCATTACCGAGTGCAAACCCGGAGGACAATGGTCTGTGGATTATATACCTGACTGTCAAGGTAAGACTGTCATCATTGTTGTTTATTATTATTATTCTTACGGACAGACCTGCATTATGCTGCAGTATTTCTACAAGTTATTAACACAAGTACTGCTAATTACTATGTACATAGGTAGATTTAAAAATACAATACAAGCCTTTCAGCAGCAGAAGTACATTTACACTTTTTGTATTTCGTTCCATTCGTCCATTGTTGGTGTGGGATTTCTCTACAAGTAACATTAAAAACGTTTCAACTGTAGAATTGAGAGAGACTCTATGCCGATATATATGTTTGTTTCAAATGGGCTTGGCACCTATTGTAGTAATTAATGTAAGCCTCTCCTCATCGGCATTTTTGAATTCCAAGTCGTCTTATATATAGTATCCATTGTTGTTGATGATTATTATTACACATGTAAAATGAAGATAAAAAAATACAAAGTCATTGTGAGTAATGACGGTGCCACACCAGAGAGCGAAAAAAAAGAGTGAAAGAAGCTTTACGAATGGAATATGATATGCTGCTGAATCACGACACACACACACGGGGACGAGTGGTGGTCATTTATGCGTATGACAATATGTGTACTACCTGCATTGTTAAAACGCGCAGCATTGAACCCTACGTTTAGCATAAGAATTAGAATATTTAACTTCCATCACACAATCTTGATACATCTGTTTTTGTTCATGTATTAATCCTAGCTATCTGGTTTTTTTTATATTTTTGGCAGAGGTGTACTGTGGACCGGTTCCGCAAATTTCCAACGGTTTTGCCATCGGGTCAACAAATGTCACTTACCTTGGCACAGCTACTTATCAATGCTACGCAGGCTTTGCTTTCCCATCAAGTAAAGCTACTGAAGTCATCACTTGTTTGGCCTCTGGCAAATGGGAGAAACTGCCTCTTTGTCTTGGTAAGTTTTAACCTATACAAGTTTACACAGATATTATTCAAAAAAAAAACAGGAGAGGGATTCTTCTGTTGAGAATGATGCTGTGTATTTCTACTAACAATGCGTAAAACGCAGCATTTTCCTCATAAATATATTATGGCATGGTGGTATTTTATGACTGGGCATACACATTTCGGACGTGTGCATACATTATCCACACGTTTTCTTTTTGTTGTTTTCGTTTATGGGGGAATTTTGTCAGTTTTTTTTATTCAGACGTATGATATCACGGGGAAAAAAGAACTAAGATCATATTTATTGTGTCATGTTGTTGCTACTCTTCTAGTAGAAGTAGTTGTTGTTAGTAGTAGTAGTCGTCGTGGCTGTTTTTTATGTGGGCGATTGATGATGATGCCACATCATGCACAACAAAATACATAAAACCTTATAAAAACCATTACACAAAATGCAAAATAAGCTTGTTTGATATATGCGGCAACACACAGTGCAATCACAATCGGATAAAGCACGAAAAATGAAGAATTACTCATTGAATGCAAGTGGAAGGGAATTATTCATACATGTGCATTACGTTATAATATAGCAAAGGAAAAAACAGTGGTAAATAAATTATCTTTTCAAAATGTAGCTGACGCTTGAGAAGAATTGAATTGTGAGCCAAGTTTCACGATTTTCTTGATAATCTTCATGATACCAAAAAACGATTCTTTTTTTCTTCTTCTGCTGCTGCTGCTGCTGCTGCTGGGATGTGGGATCAGCAAAAAAAGCGGATACCTATTCCTGTACTATCACTACAAATAATCATTTTGATGTTAGGAGATTTTAGGTACGATATTGAATAGTAATGACGATGAGATAATAGCTATATATACGAAAAGAAAAATCTCAAAACTACAAAAATAAAGTACAGATAGTTGATGTGCACATGCACATATGTATACTGTAATGGCTCAGCCCAATTTTCAAATGAATGATGATCATAATGTGATAACAACGGTATACAAGAATAGGTATGAACATAAAAGTTTAAAAGAAGCAGATTACGGAATAATAATAGAAATAGATTTTTTTACGTAGCACGGCGAGTTTTTAAATAAATACATAATGTATCATGTATGTGTATAATGTGAAATTAGGTATTATTATTGTTATTACATATTACATACCATGATGATGTAACTTTACACATGTTTTTTATTATTTCTGAGTCAGTTCTATTTCTGTTTGAAAAATTATACTATATGATTAATGTTTTCAATTTAAACTACTTTGTACTTTGTTCTTCTATACGCACGGATTTTCCGGCCCCATCTTCTTTTCCAAAAACGGAACTGCAACAAAAAAGATTCTTGATAATTGTAGGCTTTGGCAAAAAAATCAACAATATTTTTCCATTTTTCCTTTCCTTCTTCCTTTGTTACCGACTGCATATCATACATCAAATGCATGTTGTATACATAAATGCAGACCATTTTTTTGGTTATGCTCCTTAAACGAAAAATTGAAAAATCTCCTTTGGAATTTAACATTTTGATGTGTAAAGTGATCTGTCAGAAAAAAATCATCATCAAATAACCTTTCATTTTGCTGTTATGTAAAAAAAATATTTTCATGATGCGTTTCATGTCCGTAGGTAGGTATAAATGTGTTTGATATTCTCGTCTTTCTTCATCTTTATAACCTTCCCAATAACAACTCTAGTGCACTGTATTCGGTTCTTGTCATGGTTTATTTTTATACGTAGAAGAACAACTGCAAAGTTGCAACAATGGAATGTATGCAGTGATGATCGTGTGCCTTCCTTATAATTTTTAAATGCAAAGTCACGCCTGGCAAATCATGGCATTTACCATGAACTTTAACTTGAATAATAATATTTTGATATGTTTAACAGCACAAGCACAACAATATTGTAGCGTAACTCATCATACATCATATTATACAGTATGAAAAAATGAGCTCTGCAGCAATTTTTTCTATTCTTCCATATTATGAAAATGAATTGAAGTTTTTTTAAGTTGTTAAAAAATATGTCGAAAGATTATATGAAAGAACCAGATGAAAAACTTGTGCCCATCTTGAAATTATATATTAGGCAGGTCTGTTTACTTCCCCTTTCTTTTCTTTCGATCTTATAAAATTATGTAGTAAAGTATTTTATGGAGATTTTTAACCGAGATATTTTTTTCTGAATTGTCTAGTCCATACATATACGCATGTATGTATGTACAAATGTATACCTATGCAAAAAGGTTACATCTTTCATGCATTTTCCCCCAATGTGGCTCCGTAACAAAGTAATTACAAGATGCAATAATAAATTACATACTCAATATTTCTTAAAGTTTTTTTTGGATTGTTGAACATAATGCCAAAGTTGAAAGTACACGTGTGGATAAAAAATGCATAATTACATATCATAATATTCTAGTGAATGCATGCATAAAATCATTGCTGAACTATATTTATGGCTGAGTGCTTCAATTTATTAGACGAATTTATTTTTATTATTCATTGTTGTATATTAACTCATGCAGCTTCTCAATGCCCACCCCTTCCGGAAACACAGAATGCTAAACAGAATATTTTGAGTGGAGGTGGAAGGAGTTATGGAACCATTGTTAGATTTGACTGCGATCCAGGATATATACGTAGCGGACCACCAACCCTGCTTTGTATGAGTAATGGAACTTGGTCCGGCGAAGTCCCAACTTGCTCAAGTAAATTTTGCGTAATATGATTTAACTGAATATAGGGATGAAACGACATTTATAATTTTACAAATATTTTTCTGTAGGAAAACAATGTCACCAAATCCCCAAGGTCAAAAATGGTTTTGTTGCTGAAGCTGATCGTGAATACTACTTTGATGATGAGGCTCGAGTTCAATGCCAAAAGGGTTATCGACTTCTTGGAAATAGTGTTGTGAAATGTGGCCCAGATCAAATTTTCGAAGACTTGCCAGTTTGTGAAGACATTGATGAATGTGCCAATTCCCAGTGTGATCTTGCATCCACGGAATGTACCAATGTTCCTGGAAGCTTCTACTGCAAATGTTTGAAAGGATTTTCTCCATCTCTGGATTGTAGAAATGTGGGTGATCTTGGTCTCAGCTCGGGTTCTATTCCTGACAGTGCCATTACAGTATCTTCCGCTTCCGAAGATTTCCCCAAGGAACTTGTGAGGCTCACCACCTCCACTGAATTTGGGTGGTGTGGTACCAACTTTAACAAGGGAAACAACTGGGTTCTCATTGATTTGAAGGCACCAACTGTAGTTAGAGGATTCAGAACTCAAGGCGTAACAAGACCAGAACAAGGAGTTGCTTATGCATCTGGTATTCGAGTACAGGTAATGGGAAATCTGATTTTTTTTCTCTCTTTGTATATAAGCTCACCCATCCATCTATCAATTATCTCTCGTGAAATTCAGCCAACCATGAAATTAACTTGTTTGTGATTTCCTGTTTTCAGTACAATGATGACCTTACGGATGTCTTTAAAGATTACACAAATCCTGATGGATCTTCAGTTGAATTCAGAATTTTGGAGCCAACCTTGTCTGTACTTAACTTCCCGGTACCCATTGAAGCTCGTTTCGTAAGGCTTATCATCCAAGACTTTATGCATGCTCCTTGCTTGCAACTTGAGTTAATGGGATGCACACGCATGGAATGTATGGATGACAATGAATGTGCCGTGGGCAATGGTGGATGTCATCAGAAATGTGTCAACAGCCCAGGGTCATTTTCATGCGGTTGTAATGTCGGATATGAACTTTACGTCGATAATGGAACTGCAGCATTTTTTACTGAAGGAAGTGAAACTGGTTTGAATGACGGGGATACGTACAGAATTAACAAGACTTGTGTTCCCAAAATGTGTCCAACTCTGGTTTCTCCAGAAAATGGATTACTCCTCTCCACTAAAGAGAAACATCATTTTGGAGATACCGTGTCATTCCAATGTAACTTTGGATTTGTTATTGCTGGAAACTATGGACTAACTTGTACTTCAACTGGATCATGGAATGGAACGGTGCCACAATGTCAACGTAAGCATCATCGTATTGTGTTGTATTGTTTTATATGATATTATGTATGTTTTCATTCAAAATGGAATGCATTTATACTTTTATACTAAAATATTACATTTTTTACAGCTGCTAAATGTGTCCCTCTGCAAGAAGAAGAAGGTGAAGGTCTTTCCGTGCTTAGACCTGACCCCGAAGAAATCCTCATTGGTTTCCACTCTGGATTCCACCAATCTCGTGAAGGACTGACCAGATGTAACGAATGTGCTCCAGAATTCACTACACTAAAACCTGGTGCCCAATCTCGTGAGGAATGTGTGAATGTGCAATGCAATGAAGAATATTGTACAAATGGCGGACTCTGTCTCCCACAAAATCATGGACCTACCTGCGTCTGCCCCGCTGGCTTCACTGGAGAACGTTGTGAAGTTGACATTGATGAGTGTGAATCTGCACCTTGCAACAATGCAGCCACTTGTGTTGATGAACCTCAAGGCTACCGTTGTGTGTGCGCACCTGGATACTCTGGTATTAACTGCCAAGATCAGGAGCCTAATTGCAAAAATGATACTTGCCCTGAACAAGCCATGTGCAAAACCGAACCTGGACTCGGAAATCATACTTGTCTTTGTCATCTCGGGAAGATCGGAGTTAATTGTGATATCACAGTGAACCCATGTACCAGTGGACCTAATCCTTGCGAGAACAACGCAATGTGTGTGCCACTCCAACAAGGTCGCTTCCGTTGTGAATGTCAAGCAGGATGGGAAGGACCACTTTGCGAGTCCAACATTGATGACTGTGCTGAGCTCCCTTGTCTCCTCAATGCCAACTGTACTGATTTAGTCAATGACTTTGACTGCGACTGTCCTAAAGGATTCACTGGAAAACGTTGTGAAACAAAGGTGGACTTGTGCTTTAACTCACCTTGCATGCACGGTATCTGCGTTGACAGACTCTTTGAGTACGAATGCATCTGTGACCCCGGGTGGAAAGGCGATGCTTGCGATATCAACATTAATGAATGCTCAAATGACCCTTGTTTAAACAATGGAGAATGTATTGATGAAGTTGGAGACTACAAATGCGTATGTGAGGCAGAATATACCGGGAAACGTTGTCAGCACCGTGTTGATGACTGCTTAAGTAACCCATGCCAGAACTCTGGAACTTGTGCCGACCGCGTTAATGGATTTGAATGTCTTTGCCGTCCTGGATTTGTTGGTAAGTATATTTTGGTGTACAAGAATGCTTGAGAAATTATGAAATATTGACAAATTACTTAATAATATTTTGTGTGAACAGGTCTTCAATGCGAGGCTGAAATTGACGAGTGCTTGAGTAATCCTTGCGATCCCGAAGGCACAGAAAATTGTGTGGATCTTGACAACAAATTCCAATGTCAATGTAGACCAGGCTTCACTGGAGAACAGTGCGAGGTAATATATTATTTGACATCATTCGTCATTGTTATATATATATATTTTATACATTGTTGAGACAGACAGAAATTCATGATATTTATATACATTTTTTTTCTTCAATACCATAGACTAATATTGATGAATGCGAAAATGACCCATGTTTGAACGGAGGTACTTGCGTTGATGGAGTAAACAGCTTCTCTTGTCGCTGTCCACCAGGATGGAGTGGCCAATTCTGTGAAGAAGATATTGCTTATTGCGAATCTACTCCTTGCCAGAATGACGCTCAATGTATCAATTTGTTCCAAGATTACTTCTGTGTCTGTCCATCCGGAACTGACGGAAAACAATGTGAAACTGCTCCAGACCGTTGTATCGGTGACCCATGTATGAACAGTGGTTCTTGCAAAGATTACGGATCAGGATTGAATTGTACCTGTCCACCAGACTACAATGGAATTGGTTGTCAGTATGAATTTGATGCTTGTGCTGAGGGAGTATGCCAGAATGGAGCAACTTGTGTTGACAAGGGTGCTGGATATAAATGCTTGTGCCCAGATGGGTATACAGGAAGAAATTGTGACCAGAGCATTCCTCACTGTAAAACAAACTCGTGCCCACCAACTGCTACGTGCGTTGACCTTAGTGATGGATTCTATTGCAAGTGTCCGTTTAACTTGACTGGAGAGGACTGCCGAAAGAGTACGTCAGAGGATTATTTTAAAATCGGTTATTATTATGGATGGCGTATGTATAAGATATTGGTACTAATAACTCTATGTATTTGACTTTTTGTTACAGCTATTCAAACCGATTACGACTTGGTATTTACGGACGAAGAGGGTACCGGAAGTGCACAACAGTTCATTCCATTCCAACTTAACAAGGAATTTGTTGGTTTCTCCCTTGGTCTCTGGGTTAAAATTTACTCATAATGATGATACCGGAACTTTCCTCAACTATTACGTAGTAAAGTCACCAATATCCATCCGGGAGAGACGCCTTGCCATCCAAGCTCACAGTGCTGGTATGTTGGTATCTTTGTTCAATGACGAGACGGAAGTGTACTTGCCGTTTAGAGACTATGCTCCAGTTAACGATGGACAATGGCATCACGTTGTTCTGATTTATGACAAAACCAACTCATCTCTTGTACTCATCACCGACGGCCTGATTGCTGGAAAGAGTGAAGGCTATGGACAAGGCAAATCACTTCCAGAATTGTAAGTATCCTAAGAACTATTATTGTGCAATAATATAATATGTACACATAAAAGATCTTGCTCAAGAAACAAAGAATTAAATCTAATAATGATTTTTTTTGTAGTGGATGGATTTCATTAGGTGCACCTGCAACTGAATCTGGTCGTGCCCCGCAGGATTCTGGATTTATTGGAGGC
>JAHZNC010006120.1:0-12216 GCA_027744095.1 Zhuqinia jingwanae
GATGATGATGATCATGATGTTGAGATGAAAAACACTTTTTGGTAGTAGCTGGTTGATGGTTTTGTTCCGGAAATTGGTACTGACGCATTAAATCGTAGCTTCCACCAAACAACATTGTGCCTATACGGATCATATAAAGTATAATATATAAGATTATATATGCACTAACCAACTTCATCATAATATTATATTATTATATTCTATATTTGTACACTTAATGGATACCACCCGTATCATCCTCCCAAGTAGTCATTAATAATAACAATAATCATAAAGGCAGCATGAAAGTGAGCAGCAGCGGCTCCAACACTAACTCTTCTCTTATCTCATCTCTCCAGTAGCAGCAGTCTGCCCACTCTCAGCAGCAGCAGAGTCTCCGTCCGTAGTTGTGAGCCCTCTCAGATTCTCTCTCATCCGACCGAAGAACGAACGAATACCCCGAATGCAATTAATAATGCGCGGAAGACGGAAGTTGCTCTTGGCTATATAGCAAAAAAGACTATTGAAGAAGAAGATTAGGCGGAATTGTAGTGGTGTAGTCAGCCGACAAACTCTCTCTCTCTTTTCCATACAAATAATATAATATTTGTACATACATAAGTAGGCATACATACATAAGTATATATAGGATCATCATGGCCTTCTATTCTCCACTTTATATGAATTCTCCACTTAAATGAGATAGGAAGCCGGGCAGAAGACGGAAATACACCATGAATTGGAGCCAATGGCTTGTAGAGATATGGTGGCTGTACGGCAGTGGTGGTGGCAGAGATGATGATAAGGACAAGAGCTTCTTAAGAGTTTTCCTGGTATTCTGTTCTTTCCCAGTGCATATACTAGTATGCTTACTTACACACTTCACAATCACCACCGCCACTCTGAAAAGTCAATGAGAATATCATCTCATAACATCACTCATCCGCATAAACTGCAGTTTTAAATTATGCATTATGCAGTGTCAAACACACATTTCTTTTTTCCCTTGTCTTTCCTCTTGTTAATCATCATTCGTCTTTCTTCCTTCCTTATTATGGATCATATTTTGTAAAGATTTTTCCCTTCAAAATATTCCAACTTTTCATATCACTTCTTCTTGTCTTGTCTCTGGAGTTTACCTATTCTTTTTCTTTCAAACTTTGAAAGTTTACCTTGCTAATGCGGAAAAGGAGCGGAACTTTATCACATTAACATCAAAAAGTAAATCCGGTATTTGTATTAAAAACCCGTGCCGTGTGTGGATTGAATTGGATTGGATTCACAACTTGCGTACAATTTTGTCGTATAATTTATTATACTGGAAATAAAAGGGAGAAATAATCTAAACAAACGAGCAAGAGAGATTCTTGACAGTGAAACGGAAACTTTCCCATTTTGAAAAACAACAGCAAAATGCACATACACTCATATTATGCATAAGTAATACATACACACGTGTGTGCTTTTCTACTTTGCTCTTTTCCATGCAAATTATGTTGTTCCTTTTTCAATCTTCTTCCCATCATCCATTCAGTCAGCTCAACAATTTAAAAATGTATGCCATTTATTTCCATTCTCTTGTCAGTATGATTGTATGCATGATTATCCTCATTAAATTGCGTAAGTTGTTATTTCTCCACAATGATTCCCCTGTAAACTAGCTAGGCAAAGAGTAGAAAATTATTGTGATTTTGTGTCATCATCATCAAAAGGGAAAGAGAAATGTTGAAAACGGGACGGGAACGCACATGACTCTATAGCTACCTATCTATTATGTAGCGTTACTACAACTACTGCTACTGCTGCTGCTCCTGTACTCATTTTCCCCTTTTGCAGTAATTTTTACCTTGACTTGACGGTGCGTAATAATTCAACCTCGAGAATTTTTTCCTTTCTGAAAAAAATGAGGGAAATGACTAGACGAGTACATTGCATACACTTGCTTTACATACCACTACTCACAAAAATGAACACATGCAAAAGGATCAAAAGAGCAGAAACTATAAAAAATAATAATAACAGGGAAAGGAGGAGAGGAAAATACAAAAAACATGTACACGAATAATGTAATAATAATAATACTAACAAAAAAGATTGTAGAGACGAAGAGGAACAGGTAGCATTATAATTATTTTTTGAAAATTATTATTATCTCTCTCTCTCGCTCTCTCTCGGTCTATCTGTTGTTGTAAAATTGAAATAAAATTACAAAAAGAGTGTATTCACAATAGAAGATGATGCTGTTGCTATTGTATATATGTGTTTGCTTCAATTATTATCACCATTTTTGACGTTTTCTGTCTTGTTTGTTGTTGGATTATTTTATTTTATTTTGTGAAAATAATATAAAAAAATTCATGTCATATTAGTCGTAAGAACAGAAAGACAGTTATGTGAAGTATTTTTTGGTGTACGTTATATTTTCTGGGGATAAAAAAGAAGAAAAAACGATAAGATAAGAGAGCAATAGAAAAAGGGCAATATAGTTACAAACACACACACACTCGTACAACCACAATATTTTTTCCTGTTTTTGCGTATTCCCATCACGTACGCAAAACTCACTACTACTTACACATATACACGTTGTTGGATAACATGTTGTTGTATTGTATGTAGTATTAGTTTTTTTACCGTACAAAGTGTTCTTTTGTACTCTCTCTCTCTCTCTCCTGTCGTAATAGTAAAAGAGCAAAAGAAATATATTGTTACACAAAAAAATACTTCGACTGCTGCTGTCATTAATGTTGTTTTCTCATGATGGTGGTGGTTAGTAGGGGTATTTAGTTACTCAGTGTGCGTACCAGCAGCTTTACTATATTATTTTTTTTCCCCTATTAATATTTTACTACACACACACACACACGCAGCCCAGAGAGCAATAAGTCAAAGTCTAGTATATAGTCACAGCAGCATAGCAGAAGCAAAAAAAAGGTTGATTATGATGTGCGTGTAATAAATGGCAAATGGTTTTCTCTGCAGTTAGTTTCTCATGTTTTGCTACTTACTACGGCTACTAGAGTGCACTAATTTAAAGAATAATTGAAGATTCCTCAATATCATAAATGTTTATGGACAATAAGCTACCCTGTAATTTACATTTTAAAATAAGTCTATTATGTAAAAAAAAGAAGATAATGGTGACTGTGAATGATGATGAGGATGATGATACCTGTTTCATTTTTTCGCATATTATGCAATTAAATTACATAACATTTTTCTGTCATTTTTTCCCATTTTAGTATAGGAAAAAAAGGAAAAGGGTAAAAGGAAGGAAAAAAATGTATGAAAAAATATATTATTTTTTTATTAAAAATAATGATTTTAATTTCCCTTTTCTCGTACGCATGCACATTAAACATAAACTCAAACGCATCAAATTATCATTTGCACCACTATTATTATTAATCATGCAATTGCTAATTGTCACGTTCTTGTGTGGTTGGTTATCACACTATCATGAATGATCATCATCATTGTTGTTGGCATAATTATTGTTTTAAAGCCATAGACTCGTGAACATTTCAATTTTTTAGTGGTCGCGGCACCGTTTAATGTGTGTAAAATATATGCATTTTACAAGAAGAAGGATGTCTGTTTTCCCTTTTTTTTTGCAAGCAAACAACAAACTGTAAATACATAGTAGCGAGAGAGAGAAAAGGGGATATTGATATAATAATATTATTCAGGGTAAGAACTCAAGTAAAAGTAAAAGCTTTTTATTATTTTATTATTATTTTTTATTATTCCCTTTCAAATTTCAAGCTGATGAAAAATATAATTCATTGTATGCAGATCAGGTGTTTTGGTAGTCGTAAGCAATGTGCGTTGGTTTCTGTTACAGGGAGTGGACTGAAATGATGTATGTTATTATTATATAGCCTTCCAAATATTTATATTATCCAAATAAATGTCAATATTTCATTTCTATTATTATTTGCTTTACATCCATCCCATACACATAGGTATATTGTATGGTATTTCGCTCAGTTTTATTATTCAGAGGAGGTATAAAAACGGGGTAATTTGTAGGGTCGCAAAATTAAATGTTTTTTTTTTCACATATCGACTTCTTCTTGACTTTATATTTCAGTACGCATGCACGTATCATAAGTTTTCAGCGATAAAACGTCGTATATATGTAGTATGCATGCAAAGTACAAAAAAAACGTATTTATATCATGCAACTTGCAAGCCTTCTTTCATGACACTCCCTTTTGTACAGTGAAAACATAGTAATAATATTATTATTATAGCCTAAAGTCACGTTTGTGTTTGTGGATGTGAAGATATAATATGTATTTTATATAAGAAAAATATTTATATCCACCCCTTTTTTTCTTCATTTTTAGTAGTACACCATTTAGTAGTAGTACAGTGAGCACTACTCAAGAAGTATACTAGTTAGTGACAGTTTGATTTGTACAGTTTCAAGTGTGGCACATACTTCTGCAATCAATCAAACCCGCGCTGACGATAAGCATTATATTGTACATGTGCGTTTGACGTGCGTACCTGTGGGCGTGCCAACTTGTAGAAGAAAACTGCAGAAATATTAAACATACATACATTCCACAATTCCACATTACAAACAATATATTGTAACAAATATAATATATATATATATACATAATATTATTTACATTTAATTTCAAGCCATATGTTATCGTAAAAGCCATGTTGGTACTGGTGATCATGATGATGTTGATGATAGAAAGCGTGCGTGTAGTAATATAATACCTTAAATGAATACTCAAAATGCTCCTACATGCAATACAACTAGTAGGTATATACTACTTACACAAAAGTTTCGTTTAAACTCTTCACCTCGTCACGTCACGTCATCATCAAAACAAAACAAAAAAATGAGGAAACTTCTGTGTAGAACATATATTTTTTTCTCTCTCTGAATCTCCTTAAAAATATGGCATCATGGCATAAACCCACATTTTCTTTTAAAGTTCAGAAGCTACTTGAGCTTTTTGTTTTGGTCTGCGAAAGCAGTCATTTATTCACACATTCCTGTTTGATGATAACGATAATGATGTCTTTTTCTGGGAACATAACTGTTGTGCCAAGCCAATAAGCCAAAAAAAATAAACAAGAGAATAAGAGAGATGAGCTGTGTGTAGGAAAATGAAGGTAAGGCGCTCATTGCTCACCTTCACCAAATTCTCCCTTTCACAAACCAAGTATATATGTTCATAATAACAATAATGCACAGACAGAATGCACACATTTCATCTTCATCTTATAACTTCTCTCTGTTCTATACGATTATTATTATGATGATGATGATGAAGATGAGTAGTAGCATATAGGTATACACACAACAACAACATCAACAGCCCGGGCCCATACATTACTTTTTATGGAAGGTTGTTAATTGGCTTTTCTCAAAATTAAACCAGCTGGTCGTTTCTTCTTTCCTTTTTCTCTGCTGCTGCTGCTGCTTGACTATATGGATAACTTGTGAAATAAAATTCCGCAAGATTTTTTTATATATGCCGTGACTGACTGCCTTGCATGTATGTACTTAGGTATATATAGTACAACTTTTACAGTTAATACAATTTCCGTAACACTACTTTTTTTTTGATTGAGCTTCTCTTTTCAGCCAATTCAGCTCGTTCTGGTTCTGGTTACTCTCCGTTCCATATTTGCATACTACCGCCTATTACGTATGTACCATTTCACCATATTAATTCATATTTGTTCCTTGCTTTTTGCTTGTACTTAGTTCAGAAAAAAGTAGGTAAGTACATAAGAAGAAGAAAAAATCTTGTTAGCTGTGTTCCTTTCATGATTACTGATTACATGATGATGAAGTTTTAGACGCAAGAAAATTGTATAAAAAATTTATTTTGTGAATTTTGTAATTACATTATATATAAATAAAACAAAGAATTACATATACTACAAAGGAAGCAAAGAATAAGGTTTATATTCAGCAAGAAATTTCCAAGGGATACACCTACCCATACAGTTCGTATAAATATACTTCCTATGTACTCTGCATTATTTTTACATAATAAGAGTAATTCTTTTATATCTACATTTTTTTTCCCAAAAAATGATGAACGATGTAAGCTTAAGACTACATTAAAGATCACGCCAAGAATGAATTGTCACACACACAAGCATAGTATATACTTAGAGCAGTTGTCTACTATTCATGATTGTACCTATGCAGTGTGCCGCCGGTATAAAAACGAAAGTGTAGAGCTACAACTGTTAAGGAAGAAGATTGAAGACACTCTATGCCACTTTATAAGAAGATGTTCTATATAGACTCTCTCTGTGGTTTTTCTTGCGAGATGAGAGCAGAGCATGAAAGTTCCCCGAAAATTACATTTTTTTGTGTGCACTATTCTTTATTATTCTGCGACTGCTTTGCTGCGTAATCTTGGGTATGGTATGTGAGCGTGTGTATATGTCGGTGTGAAGTGAATAATGTCTTTTGACTTTATATATTTGTGGCGATGGAGGTGGTGGTGGCGTAAGAAAGGTTGGTAAAAGAAGAAGAGTAAAATGTAAAGAGGTATAACAGCGTTATGGAAGCATGACATGAGTGTAGCTAATCAAATCAAATCATGACAGCAAAAGTCGTTTTCTCCTCTCTTCTTCTTCCTGGAATCTTTTTTTTACCTCTTAATACATTTTGTTAGAAAAAAAAGTAGACTAAGATTGACAAAGAGGAAAAAGAAAACATTTTATGGCTATGTTGGGAAAATAATATGATTTTTTTTTCTTCACAAAAAGAGGAATTCAAGTTGGATAACTCGCGTGTGTGTATATATATATGTAGGTAATAATAATATAATGTTATGTAAAAACTTATGAATCGAGACACCGCTCAACCACTTCCTTCTCATTATTATATCATGGCTTGAGGGGAGGAAAAATTTATTATTTTTGACATGATTTGTGTCATTTCATTAGGGTTACAATCTTACAATATAAAACGGGCATTTTTGTAAAAGCTTTAGTGAATATATTTTGTATGCATTCTTCATTTATATTACAAGATGCAAATGAAAAGAGTTGAGTATTATTTAACAGAGTTGACGTTTTATTTAAAAATCCATTTTGCCTTTTCTCTAAAGAAAGTAATCTAAAAAAACGAATTATGCTAAAATGAATTATGCACTCATTGTAATTAGTAGAGTGTAGTCATATTTTAAAATGAATATTACGACTCCACCTTTTACTTATGTATATTTATGCATACAATATAGCTTGCCCAATAGTAACAGAAAAGACTATTTTTCTTTTTGTTCTGCTCAAACATTTTTTTATCTCCTTTTTTGTTATTGTTATTTGGTCGGTCAAATGGTGGTGGTCCAAGTCACGAAAAAGTATTTATCTTCATATGTAACTGCGGAGAGCTCACGAGGTCAGCAGACATTTTAAGATTATTATTATTGCTCATAACTCACAAAATATTGTATAATACATTCAGCATTATTTAGGTACATATGAGAAGGGTCATACCTATACTCATACTACACAACATGGATACATATTTGTACATATGTGCGCGGTGGTATCAATCACTTAAACGCAAAAGTCGGAATATATTGGTTTTGTTGGCCTTTATATCTTTTGTCCATATATCACCAAATGGGAAAAGGAGAACACAGAGCGCTGTATGGATCCATTTATATTTATTGCGACTTTACACGTGCCTTGTCTACAAATGAGTCCCTTGACTCTGTCTTTTCGCATTCTCAGGATGATGATGGTCATATACCTACTTCTTATTTCACCCTCTCACGCATCAGATATATGTACACAATATGTACATATATCCTGTCTACAATAAGAAGAATGCTATACCCAAAGCGTGGGCAACTACAAACAAAAAAATGTGCGTTTTATATACATTCAACGTTTACATTTTTTTGTCTTGCTTTTTTATGATGCCGCTGCTGGTCAGTAAAAAAAAGTGCGTATCATTTTTGATCATACTTATTTTAACCTTGTCTTGTCATAATGTCTTATGAACGGAAAGAAAGAATGCTTTGCTCAATTAATTTGCACTACTACCATGGTTGCTAATAGTAACTTGCTATATGGTGAAGGTAGTCTAATGACTGTACAATGTGTTGTGTACATATACTAGTTGTTGTTATATTGAGACTTGTGACTAAACTTTACAAAAAGATGAAAGATAAACGTGACAGGCCATTGGCCAAAAAACTTCTTTTTAATTTTTATTACAACTACAAAAAAATATAATAAAAAATACAAACAACAACAGCGATAATCACAGATAAAAATATATAGACCGCGCGGTTACAAATATATGGTGGGAACGTGTATCATACTCATCCTCATAATATCACGTGCGTAGNAAAATATATAGACCGCGCGGTTACAAATATATGGTGGGAACGTGTATCATACTCATCCTCATAATATCACGTGCGTAGTAATAATGATAATTGAAATAAGGAAGGATATACTAAACTGTTATTGTTGTTGTCGTTGTTACTCCACTGCTTGTTTGTTGAAATAGAAAAAAAAATATCATTGTGCTTTGCGCTCTGATGAATGGGAGAAATATGGTAGGCGAAATGAGTTTCTTCCTTCCTTTTCATATTCTACGCAGCAATATTCATAATAACAACATGTTACATTCTTTGTTGAGGTATGTATTCGTATATTATGCGTAATGTGCGTGTACATCACATTCAAAAAAAATATGAAATACGCACATTCCGCATTGTTCCTGCTCACGAAAAGCAGTGAAACGTTATATGCATTATATTATGTTTATCCGTCCAAAGTATTTAACAGCGGTCATATAACAATGCTGACATGTTAACAGCGTTTCAAACAAAAAATTATTTATCTTCTACTCTTCTACGCAATATGTAAATGCAATAGTATTATGAATATATATTGTACATTATAAGCTCATGTGATACTATGAAGTTGCATGGATGCCTATTTACATTATGACTTTCACGTCTTTTTGGCAGGTTAATCGCAAAGAAGCATCTGATTGTCAGCTCTGCAGCAACGCAACAATCGCTTCATCATCATCATCAACAACAACATCATAACAAAATATAATAATAAAAAATAAAAATAATAATGATATTCAAATTATGAGCATGTTTATGCGTAGCGGTGGTGGTGGTGGTAGTTCAGTGCGGTGTGGTATTCCATTTCCATTCCTCCATTCGATAACGATTATATAGTCACTTTTTTTGGTGAGCTTTTAGAGAGAAGTGAGGAGGATTTCTTGCCAAAGGATAAGTAAGAGGCATGGCGAAATGTTATTTTAAATGTCATTGCTGAAGGCTACACATTGTACACAACGGCACTACTACTTGCAAACAATACGTGGTGTGCGTGTAGTAAATAGGAGTAGAAGTGAACGCTGATGTTGTTTAAAAGAACAATGTTCATTCCATGCGTAAGCCATACAATACATTCATACATACACATTCATAGATTACAGTTTGTGGTTTTTGGCATCTCTCTGACATTCAAACACATAAACAACAATAAAGACTTGGACGTGTGTAGTGTAGCAAAATGAAATTTTAGAAGAAGATGAGGAGAGGAGTGAGAGGGAAAAGGGAGGGAATCAAGGCTAAAATTCAGAGGGAGAAGAGAGAATAAGAGGAAGGTGATGATGATGAAGGAGAAGAAGAAGAGCCCCTACCATGATGCCAAAAAGTTGAACCTTCTGTTTTTATATTATCATGATTATTATCATCCTCATCATCAACTTCTTGTGCGTTCCTATAATATTCTTCCCTCTCCTTCTTCATCTATTACTCCTGCGTTTTTTTGGTCTTCTTATATGCATTATTTTGTTATTGTCTTCTTCCCCGTTGGTGATTTGCAAAACCCTCTCTTCTCCTCTTCTTCACGTCTCTTTCTCTCTCTCCTCTTCCTCTTCTGCTTTGCTAATGCACTTTATATTGAACTCAATTACATTTTGAAATCTGCCTCAAGCAATCATTCTCCTCGTCATCAGCACAGCAGTGGTATAGTAGTAGATATTTACCATTTTCCATAGTCATTTTTCACTGCCATTGTAGCAACAACAACACAAGAACTTATATACATGAAAATATATCCAAGTACATGCCTCGCTAGTTAGTAAAATAAAAAGAAGAATGTGTGTGGTGTCAATAACGTTGTAATACTACCACTACCGCTGTTGCACTTTTTTTTTAAAGTGTATGAAATACCATTTTTAAACATTACATCTTCTCACATAATATTATGTAGGATAATATATTAAGTATGATGGGAATTTTTTTGCCAGAAAGAGAAATGAGCTGAAGAAAAAGAGGTGTACAATACATAATAATAATATAATATGGAACATTATACGCAAATAAAAAAGAGCAAAAATATTAAAGCAGTGTAGTGTGCGCAGTGCAGTAAAAAGAAATTAAAAACCCCGTCTTTTCACTACTCAACTACTACTCCCCTTTTCACAAGCTCAAATTTTTTTTAAATAGGATATTATGTTCAGATAAGTTTTTTTTAAATATTCCCACTGAAGCAGTTTTGACTCCTATATCCATGATTATCATTACGATTGTGATGATGGAAGTATGAAGTATAATATGAATGTCGGATGCACTTGTAGTATACATATATATACTTATGTACTTATTGCTGTGCTACTGTAATGGGAAATGGGAATAGTAATAATAATATCTCTATCATCATCACCATTACTACTATCAGCAGAAGTGATGGTGTCCTTAACATTAAAATACAATTTTTAATGTACCGTAAGCAAAAATATTGTACAACATACATAAATAGCCTGAGTGTGTATCTGTGTACTTCCTTTTATCAAAAAAAAACGAGAGAAACGAATAATATGATGGGAAAAGATCAAAATAAGTGAGGAAAGAGAGAGAGAGAAGGAAAAGGATGCACCAGTTTTTTTAAATTGACATTTGCTAATGCCCGTATAATAATAATAATACTAATAAAAAAATAATAATATGTACGTTTTATATGAGCCCTCATTTCCTGTAACTCTCCTTTCGTATGTTCTCCCGGCTTTCAAGATTTGGACCGCTACAAAAAAAACAACAGTTATAATTCACTCTTGAGGAACAGATAATAATAATAATGCATAAAACAAAATTTATGCTTTTTCTGCATCCGTCCTTATTCTTTCAAGTGAATTGTGTACGTGCCCATGTATTTACACATATTGTACACGTATTGCATTTAGAATCTGCGTTGTTGTGTCCATATTATATTGTGCACTATATTGTTCATACAAAAGAACATTCGGTTTTTAC
The DNA here is from genome assembly GCA_027744095.1 of Zhuqinia jingwanae. NCBI lineage: Eukaryota > Metazoa > Arthropoda > Collembola > Entomobryomorpha > Paronellidae > Zhuqinia > Zhuqinia jingwanae. The sequence continues at coordinate 11,274 of JAHZNC010006120.1, forward strand.
AACAACAAAAATTTGGGTATTAAAAAAATGCTGACTGAGTGTTTTGCAACCATCAACAAAGATCATGATGATGTTGATAAAAAAAATAACTTCTCTGAAAAGTATCAAAAGCTTTTCCTGCTGTTTTGTATATGATAATCTGTCTTTGGCGAATTCAATGACTCGTGAAGTGAAGAATAAAAGAAATATATGTAGTTACCTATACAAGAATAGGCACATAATGTATTGTAGTCAAGAAAAACCCATGCATAATTGGAATTAAATTTTTTTTCAATGCATCTACAATCTTCATAACCTTTTTCCACATGATAATGTATGTATGTAGTACGTATTCATGCGGTTAACAACATTCTACATGGTGCAAATGTGCAGCAGTTTATAAAAAAAATTGTTTTCGTCGAAATGGGTTTGCTGTTGCGAGATGTCTGCCTGCCGGAAAATAAAAACGTTTTCTTCTTTTTTATAGACATCCAATCAATCGTTCAGCAAAACAATAATCATAGTAGACATAATAGAGAGAGAGAGAGAGTGTGTGCATTTTCATGTACCAACATGTGGTCATGTGTAGGTATATATGTAGTACAAGTACATATTATGACAGTCAAACTCTTTTGCGTAAGGCACCACAACAGAACATGATGCATCGTCCGAGCAAAAAAGGCTTATTATTCTTTAAAGGAGCATAAGAATGATAAGAAAAATAAAATTGCGTTTTAACCAAAGGGCAAGAAGGAAGCAGCGGAGAAATGAAAATCTGAAGAGTTTTAAAGAGAAAAAAAGGTGAAGCGGAGACCAACACAATAGCATGCAAATGCGTTATCAAGTGAATATTGGCTTGTTGAACGATCAGCGTTTTTGGTCGTGGTCTGTCACTCAATTGGCATCCATTTAATTCATTCATGACTCTTCTGGCATGACACACATTACTATTTTGAAAGTAGGC
>JAHZNC010006121.1:0-12220 GCA_027744095.1 Zhuqinia jingwanae
TCAAATCATTTCAACATCCCCGGTGCAATGCACAAGCTCATCCAACCAACGTTATTCCACATTCACCTCATTATTTCAATAATCAGTTAGAATCCATCACAAATGTGAATGATTATTACAAACAAAATATCAGCTCCTATATTTCACTTTTTCATTACATCATATATTTTTACTGCATTAATTCAAAGATCGTAACCATTAATCACATTATTATTGTGTAATCAAGTATCATTGATGCCACTATACTACCTACATTATCTAAATGCACATGTTTGCACTTTTTATCTTATCATTCATGCTAATAACTTCACAGCTTAGATTGTATCCGGTAATCCCTTCTTACAAAATAGACAAAAAGATATATTTATGTAGCAGCAGCAGAATGAAATCTCTTTCTCGCTGTAATAATCACGTAATTTATACTTTGAGCACCTGAGCGAGCAGTGAGCCAAAGTAGAAGCTTATATAAATACAAGAAATGCTTTGCAACAATGCACCTGATCAACTTCTACCACATGGGGGAGGGAAAATATTCTCCTTCTATCTCTGTCTATTTGCAAAAGTCCCTCTCTGATCATTTTCTCTTTGTCTTGACTCCATTTTATCTGTTTCTCTTCCTATCAAATACACACATAACGCCTAATAACTTTTAACATACTTTTGTGAGTTTATACCTTTCACACATAAATGCATTCTACTTCGACTAGCAAGAGTAAGCGTATTCGATTACCTACTACTCAAAATACATATAAGTATGTGCAATATCAAAATATCGGCCATAGTCCCCCATTTTTCTCTGAGGATCTCCTCCTCGTATCAATATCATGACTCAATGATCTTCCTAGTCCTAACTAAGCATTTCATGCTGTTGTCTAACAAACTGGAACAAATACTCCTCAACATATACTATATTTTTAATTCCAACATTATTTCTGCTCAGCTCTTCCTTTTGTTTTACATTAAAAATCTTCTTTTTTGAATCCTTACACGCGCGTAATAAATAACAGACAATACATGCGCGTACTTATGTTTTCCATGCTTAAAAACATCCCCCTTTTCCCATCCCAAATAATTTAACCGTACGTTGTCCATATTGCAATCCTTTGCTAATCTCTCCATCCATGCATTCAATAATACTATTATCTTTCTTTCTACTTATGTAACTTGAGCCCACACACACGTAAACAGTAACTAAGCATGTATCGATGGAAAAGATTAATTTTTTTCTGCTGTGCTTTGCACTCCATATATATGATGACGACTACAGATTTAATCATTTTGAATTGAGGCAGGACTATAATAAAACACACAAATAATCGCAAATAAATATTTGCTGGAGGCTATACACTAGCAACAACACCCGAAAACCTACAGTAGCAGCAGTAGAAGAATAAGAAAACCCGAAAAAGAACAAGTAGCCAAGAAAAAAATAAACCATTTTTTTTTTCAAGCCCAAAAAATACTTATGCAGCAAATGTATAGTACACAGAGCACTGCTCCAATTCAATCTTATACACACACACCTACCCATTTCCTTTCTGCATAACTGCCCCCTTCACTCCTGTTCACCTACATACATACATTCATATTATGTACATACCTTTGCATTGTATAATAAATATAATGGACTTGACTCTGACTTTCTCTCTTCTACTACAACCACCACCACCGGACGTTTTTCTACACAAGTTAGCGTGCAGTCAAGCCGAAATATATAGCCCAAGGAAAAAATATTGAATGGAAGAGAATGCCAAACCTGCTCACAAAAGAAAACGCCATCACCTTACCAGCCCACGAAAATAACAAACATGCATAATATAATATGCTTACATACAATATGCCTCTCTCTCTCTCGCATGGCAGGTCTACGACCATGTGTAAAAAACCAGAAACTGTGCTAACACACAATGTATCCGTTTTTTCTCTCCTTCTTCATTCTTCTACATATTTTAACATTTAAATATTACAAGATATATTGCTTCCACTTTCGACTTTATCCACTCGTTGCTGACTACTACTCACGCTCTTTTTTGTTAGTTTGACCACTTGATATAGACTACTCATTGTAAAAGTGTGTATATACACACACATGTGTGTGTGTGGTGAGTGTTCAGCGTGTGGCTTGACCATTTTCAAAACTGCGTATTACTATTTCCTTTTCTCTCCTTTTTCTCTTCCGCACTAATAAAAACTGCATAAGAATGAGTATATAAAAATATAAGATGTATGGCCAATGTTACCATAAAAATAGAACTAGAGAGGAAAAAAACTTTCCAAGAGTCAAGTTAAGAAAGGGCCTTTTTTCTTTTCTTTTTTTTCTTCCTTAAAGCACAAGAAAATAAAATACAAAATGGTAAGTTCTGTGTATAGGCTTTAGGTGTGTGTGTGTGTGTGTGCTCTCGCTCTTCGCGAAAACATTAAAATGAGCAGTTTTCCTCATTTGCTATGCACATACATACACAAACAGGACACATATGTGTGTGTATATATTTTTTCCGGTGGTGCTGCGTTTTTATGTTCCACATGGCACATTGAACTCATTTTATATGCTCTCGTATCGTATATCTTGTATGGCTTATTTATAAAAATAATAAATATATACCAAGGAAAGAAGAAGAAAAAGAAGAAGAGCTGTGCAAAAGCTATTTATTTTCCTTTCTCTTCTTCTTTTTCTTCAGGGATGAAAATATCATAACATACATAATCCAACATGGTTTAGTCTTTCCGTTGGGCAATGCACCTTGGGAATAACATGCTAAAAAACTGTTTTGAGTACTGAGTAGTAGTACACAACACACACGACGACTTCTATAATAATAAAAGAAGCCGCCGACACCGACAGATACGGTAAATGGCCCTCGTGTACACATTATGTTCCTTTAGCAAACATAAAATGTCATGCCATCATTTTTTTTATTATTCCTTATTTTTTCCCGAAAATGATGATGACGATCATGATCATGAAACACGATTGAAGAAGACGATTGTGTGGAATGATGATCCATAATAATAATGTGAACAGGAAATATAATGATAATATATATTTTATTTTTATTATTAGTAGTATTCCTTTTCTTACCGTCTTTTTTGTAAAGGAGTACCTCCATCTGCCTTTCCTCTTCTGCCACCAAGCTTGCCTGAATGTGTCGAATAGCCGCTTGGGAGGTGAGTGGTCCATGGAGAAAGGTGCACAAGGCAGCCGGGTGACTGAGCATTTCCGAGAACGTAGCTGCGATCTGTCAAAGAAAAAGAAAATAAATAAGTAAATAACAAGTACAAAAAAGAAGGATTGAGAAAAATGGGTGATGGCATCACAATCATCATCATCACATCGCATCAGCCTAATCATCAATAAAATTCTCATGTATTCCTGATTTTTTCAACAAATTCTCAACTCATCCATCTATTTTTTTTATATAATATGTTATACGCAGAACAGTAAAGCCTCCAGGTATTCAGGATCATCATCAATACGTCTCCTGGAAATGAAATGGATAAAAAATTGAAGCAGAAGAAGAAAACTATATACCACCCGACTTGACTTTATACATTATGTACGTGCAAAAATTCTCAACCCTTTCTCCTTCAGCAGCGGCAGCAGCAGCCGTAGAAGAAGCAGTAGCTTCTTTACTCCTGCTCTTTCATCATTCTGCCATGTCATTCCAATTTCTCTTTTTTCCGACTCTCTTTGCAATTTACTTGTCATTCATGTCAGATTGAGACATCTTTAGAATTGTCAATGGACTCTTTTTGAGAAAAAAAATGGTAAGCTGATGACACCGGGTGGCTGCTCCTGAATGAAAAATAAGGAGCAGCCCAGCACATCAGAGTTGGGCCGAAAAAAGAAAAGAAGAGTTGGTCTTCATTTCACATACTTAAGTATCTCCTTTTCTATTTTCTAGAGAAAGAGAGAGAAAAAAGTGAGAAATGACATGAATGTGAAGTTGAAGGGAAAAAATGAGTTTTGGTAGTACACAAATATAACAAATATATGTATACATGCATTATATCCTAAGTATATGTAGAAAACAGCAAGAGACATAAGTAGAAACACCTGCACACTTGCACAAAAAACTAAATACAAGCCATTTGTACGTGTTTTCCCCTTTGGTCGTTTGGTCAGCCGACCATCACACAGTGTAATAAGCTACGAGTCTTTTTTAGAGCTTTTTGATGATGATCATAATAATATGTACTCCGGATATGGGTTAAAAAAAAGTCCACCCATCCTTTTTGGTCAACGCCGCACAACACACAGAGTATATAGAGAGCTATTATAGAGTCCGGTTGTTCAGAATTGAATTCCCTTTTGTGGTGTTGTAGTGCAAAGCTAACTTTATTTATTCCATCATCCCCATCATCATCATCATCATGTCATGTCATTCAAAGGGTTATTGCAATTACGACCACAAGGACACAACTTCAACATTGCTTTACACAAGTAAGTACATCATACAATCAGGCTATTATTATTATATGTGCATTGTCGTCAGTCTAATCACATGTTCCAGCTTATTTGTATCATTATAATGATTACATATTGCGCGGAAGAACAGGCTTGTGTGTGTTTTGTATGGACAAACTCAAGTGTTCTCATCAATTCATTCTCAACTACCACCATCCTTTATACTTTATGCCCTTTTTCTTTGTTGTCTGTCGTCATCATCGTTCCCAATTTCATTACATTGTCAATTTTTGTCATGTTTCAACATATTATATGCACTGTAATGTAAGTACACAAGCTATATAGATACAAACATATGCTTTATAGGTATCCCACCTGATTCACCACGTCACAAAAAACCCACTCAAAAACGGAATGTTAACATGGAGAGCTTTATAAATAAAAACTGGAATGCTGGGAACACGGTCAACACATCACCAGCACTACTTCTCCCGTCAATGTATAAACACCACCTTTTTACATTCTTTTGTTCTTGCGCTGCTTAATATTGAGAACTGGAACAGACATACATGTACACACACACGCACGCACTCTTAATCGTTGCCACACTTCCCAAAAATGTAGAAAAGTGTGCCGTTTAATCACGTCAGCAACCAACACAGACGTCATCATAAAAAAATTCTTTCCTCATTTTCTCTCCTCACGAGGAATACAAAAAATAGGTATAAGTAAAGTTGGTTTTACAAATATGATTGTCGTTACAAATTAGTCGTTACCGTTCTATATTATGTTTATACACATAATAATATAACACCGAAATTGCCCAAAGATTAATAGATTAGACCTCATTAGATGCATATTTCTCTTGTTGAGTTGTGAACATGACTACTACTGCGTGCACATAGGTATTTAGCGTTATGTACTTGAGGATCATGGGAGTAAACTGGTCAAACTGACCTTTTTGAAGTCAGCGTCAAAAAGCAGTACGCCATGCCGAATACTATATTTTCGTTCGATAATTTTGAAAATTTTCTTTAATTTTTTTAAAGAAATATATGTCTCTACAGGGCCTGGCAAGAGTAGTGTTTTTACATGTGTATTTACGTTTATTAGTTATGGCATTGAACAATATAAAAGGCGACGGCGGAAGGTATTTAGGTGTACTTAATCACTTTGGCGATATCCCTCTTTACATAAATGTTTTTCACAATCATAAAAAAGTGGTTCATTGTCATGTCATAATAATCATCATCATCCTCATCCTCCTCTTTTCTTCTTCTTTCTATATATTTCAAATAAAATGGAACATTATAAGTAGACAAATATGCATTACTATATAAAACGCCTGTCTACCTCAGCAGAAGAGGAGAAAAGCGCGCGTGCTACTAGTACTAGTAACTTGGTGGACTACTTTTTTGTCTGTGAACTACTATTATGGACTATTACGATGAACAACAATAGAAAGATAATATTTGTAGTTTGGTGAGGTGTGTGTAATATATGGAATGGAATGATAGATTAAATCGGAAGAGAGAGAGAGAAGCATGCATTATTTGCATGCAACAATGCATTCAAGATATCTATAATCTCGATATAATATTATGCTATATATAGAGTCATTCATTCAGGATAATCGCACAACGTTGATCATGATGATTATGAAAAATGGCAACTTTTTAAGGTAAGTAGTCCATGCACACATTATTACATATTGCCCACTTTAACTCAAATAGATAGATAGTCTTTGGTCATCATCATCCCTGCACAATATCCACTATACTTTTTTTTCTTCCCCAGTCATTATTATTCTATCCAGTCGATGATGATAATGATGAGTAGGAAAAGCGATATAGGCTATTATTTAGCTGCGTGATAGCAGAACTACTACTGCGAAAAATAAGGTAAGTGGCTCTCGATTGCCATATTTTCTCCAGTCCACCATACTGCCCCTCTTTTTTTACCCATCCTTTTAATATCTGCACTACTGCACACATTGACTCACTTCCTTTTTTATAATAATAATAATAATAATAATAGAAGGTAATATTATGCTGGCATCATCATCATCATCAACAACATGCTCACATTCAAATACTCTGTTTGAAAGGTACTCTAAAATAGCTTTTTATTGCTAGCCGTTTCTTTATATAAAAAAAAATATTACTTAGTTTCGATCTGGCGGCGGAGAAGGAAGGGGAGGAAAATAATAATGTATTTGTCTATTATTATCCATAGCTCAGTAGTTAGTTGTATATTGGTACATATATGCACATTAATGTAGGTATATATTATGCATTACTTACTCCACTACTCTACTCAAGTCACAATTCAAAAAAAAACATTCATTTTATTATGTTTGCCTACTTGCACATTCTCGTTTACCTGTGTGTCTGTGTGTGTAGACATCAAGTAGTGTTACAAAAAGTTGTAGTACCAAATCAAGTGGATTGCTACACAGTTGAGTAGACAGACATGCATGATGCATGATAGATAGTCAAATATTTTTAATAGAAAATAAAAAGCTATTTGGATAACTAATACCAAATATTAATGTGTGTACATAAATACAACACTACTACTTTGTTTGTATGTAAACTTGTTTGTGTATAGTCAAAATAAAAATTTAGAAATGATAAAAAAGCATGTTTTGTAGGTGGCAGTCGAGTTTTTAGTAGAAAGCATTTTCGTGCAAAAGTCTTTAAAAAAATATTCGCTGGTAGCATGCGGCTAATCATTCTTCATGCATGCATGCATGCATGTGTGTGTGTATTTAGTATAGTGCGGGGCACAATATAAAAAAGTTTATCAAATAAATAACAGACAATAAATTGAATGCATAATTTTACCTACTTAACCAAGTATATGTATACCTACACACATCTGCTTATCATTTGATTTTATCATCAGTAGACCTATAATATTGGCTTAACGTTTTTGTAGGAGAGTAAAAAAACATGATAGATAGCATTTATAAAAAATATTTTATTTTATTTTTTAGTGTTTTTTTTGTCAATTGACTAAAGTGTAAAGATTCAAGGATAGTTGATAGTATTATAGTAGCTCGTCCCATAAGTAGTATTATCAAATAAATAACAGACAATAAATTGAATGCATAATTTTACCTACTTAACCAAGTATATGTATACCTACACACATCTGCTTATCATTTAATTTTATCATCAGTAGACCTATAATATTGGCTTAACGTTTTTGTAGGAGAGTAAAAAAACATGATAGATATCATTTATAAAAAATATTTTATTTTATTTTTTAGTGTGTTTTTTTTGTCAATTGACTAAAGTGTAAAGATTCAAGGATAGTTGATAGTATTATAGTAGCTCGTCCCATAAGTAGTTCATGCGAATACATGGCTGGATTCCCTTGGGACCATTTTTACAACCCTTTTTTTCTGCCCTGTTTGACTTGAATTGCTCTAATAAGGCTAATAGAACTCGTGCATGTGTACCATGTGTCTGAGTTTTGTGTGTAGTGCTTTTACCATTTATTATATTCTACCAAAAAAAACTTGCAAATAAATTGAATTGATGTTATGCTTATCGTAGCCTTTATGTCTGTAGTATAATAATATATTATACATATATATATTATATGTCTTCTGGTCCGCATAATAATATGTTGTAGGAGGCGAGGTGTATTCCATATGTGCCGAAGTTGACTTGGCTAACTACCACGATTACCTATCGGCTAACCCCCACACATCACTAGATAATATATTGATTGACATTTTCACTCGCATATCACATCAAATCACTTCATATAAATATCGCATGTTTTACAGCAGCTTGTTTTTCTTCAGCCGACCCATCAAACACAGTCGAGTGAGAGTGAGAGAGAAAGAAACGAGAAGAGGAAAGAAAGTCAAGCCAACAAAATTCTTTCCAGAGAATACTAGCTTATAATTTATTTATTTTTTGGCTGCACAACACATATACTACCACCTCCTTCACTAAACTTATTATGTTGCTACCTATATCTACCTACATTGCTTTTGACATATGGTCTGCGTCTATACTCTGTACTCCACCTCCTCCACTATTTCTAATAATCTATTTAAATAATAATATTATTATTACACGATACAAATTTCCTATAGTAATATTGATGTCCAAACCAATCCACCAGTAGCAGCATCAAAAATAAATAAAAGTAGAGGCAAACATTTGTTTATTTGTATTATTTCATTTTCCAGTGAATGGGTGAAAACTGCTTTCACAATTTATTTCTGCTCGTATAATTTTGGAGGTATTTTCATTTTCTCTCTTTCAGTTCACAAGTTTGTATTTAGTCAAAGCTTGTTTGCAGTCGACTGATTTAAATGCTTTTGATCGGAATCAGCAGCAGCATAAATGCATACCTTTGTAAATACAGATATTGTACTATTGACTACGCATAATATAATAATATTTTAGACAAACAAAAATATCTAGAAAATAGTCGACAAACAAGGCATATATTTTTCAATTTATAAATAGATATGCAGTCAATGTGAATGTATGCAATTTGGTAACGATATAAATTCCAATTCGATTAGTTTTTTCGTACAATTTTTTTATACAATGTTTTACTGATATAAAAGTAAAGTAATAAATATAGATGCTTGTTTATATAAAAATTTGAATACTTTGAGTAGTTCAAAAGAATCAAAAGTGATCCAATTTTCTCTTTCATTTTAGCTCAAAAGTAGAATAAAATATAGTGCAATATATAATAATAATAATAATAATGCATATAATATAATGTAATGCGTATTTGTTTGTTTCACAAAAATATATGCATATATATTCAGTCTCTCAGTATTACAGATTGGCAAATATATGTAGAGGTACCAGACGACCCTGTCTCTGTGTCGTGTCTCTGTGCATAGTTCAAAAGCTTATGGATTTATATTACATGAATCATCCGTCTGTCCAAAACTAGGTACCTTTTGCTGCTGAGCAAAAACAAGAAACTTGCATCCGTAATAGCAAAAATATAAGCTTACATAAAGACGCAAAAAAGAGGATTTAAAAAAGAGATGATAATATTTTTGTTCTTTGTTTTTTGTCACAAAAAAAGGGTGACATAGCACAAGCCAAAAACATATACCTATTGCAGCGGTGGCAAGAAAAATCGACATGAAAATTGGAAAATATATGTCGCCTTGTTACCAAGTTTTTTTTGTGTGTTCACCCCTTTCTGCCCTTTTTCATTTTTCAGGTTTACTCAATATTCCATAATATAAGCATATAATATAATATAATATATATGTACCCAGATTCACATGACCTGCTCGCTCTGCTCTTACGACATAGGTAATAGTAAAGAAAAAGTAGCTCGGCGGATGCTCCAGTTTTTTTTCCTTCTGGTTTGGTTTCGGTTTGATGATTTTTATATGCTATATATATTTTGCTTGTTTGTGATGCAAAACATATTTGTATAACATATTATTATACGACATATATTTAATATAAGTAGACTTGTAAACATGTGTACATTTTAAGTTATATGTATTTTCTTTGTAACTGTTCAGTTTTTTCTCACGTAAGTCGGCTGTATAATATTATGCAGGCTCAGTCCACGTCTTTTCCCATTTACCATTCCAAATCTTGATTTACGTTTTCTTTCTTGTCGTCTCTTTTTTTGAATATTTAAAAAGAAAAAAAGCATGCATACCTGCTCACCAAAATGTTGTTAAAGAAGAAGAAGAAGAATAAAGAGATGTTTTCAAAGAAACTTTAACAGTATACTTATACCATGTTTTAGTAGTCACAAGGATAAAATAAAACGTAGAATAGAAGACATAGATATTCCTGAAGGAATTTCATTCCATTTTCGTTTTTTTACAAACTATTTTTCCATTCTTTTTTACAATTCTCAAGAAAAAACGGGAATAAGGAATGTAAAATATATATGGGCATAATTTTCATTTTCAGCATTTGTTCAGTGTCTTTGTTCCTCGTTTATTCTCATTCATAAAAAATACAGTTTTTAAAATCAAGTATTACTGGCTACTTTTTTTCTCATCGTCTTGTCCTTGTCATTTTTTCAAAATGCATGTCGATAAATTCATAATATTACGATGATTTGTATATTAATGACGTCAAACTTGTTATTTTCCATTATTTTAGGGCAATATCCACAATATCAGGTCGTTCGGGTTTGTAAGAGTAGCCAGATTGTTTTGAAGATGGTCATGAGTGCGTGCACAAAAAAAGCTCTTTGGAATTGTCTTTCTTTTATTCAGTTTCTTTTGTATTCTCTCTGGTTCTCCAAGAATTTAGTATTCTTTTCCCTCGATTGTCAGCCGTTAGTGAACTCTGTATAGTCCCTGACGGTTACAATTGAAAATGCGTAAGTAAACTGGGAATAAAAATGTATATAAAATGTCTCCCAGGAAAGCACAGTGAAAAAGGGAGAGAAAAACTATAATATTCTAATTTCATCCACTCCTACTGACTCAAAACCGACAGAAGAAAGATACACAAAAGTACTTATTTTTACATTTTTCCCCAACGTTGTCGTATCTAATATTCGATTTGGATCCCTTTGCCAAAATTACAATATGCATTGCAACTTGGACTGAATTGAAAAGAGTAATTTACATGATTTTACTGGATACATATAAAAAAAGTGTACACTTTATTTTTTTGCCTTGTTTGTATGTACGTACAGCACTACTACTACTACATATGTATACTAAACGGTTATTCTATGGATTTCCTGGTATTTTACCAACCAATTTTGAATGGATTCGCATTTCATCTTTGGTTCATCCATATCCGCCATTTTATATGTGCACTGTGTATAAAATATATATAATCCAACAAGCAGAGTTATCACATAAAATAGATAGAATTTTCAGAATATCAACTAGAAAGAGAGAGAGAGTTGGATAAAAAAAGTGAAAGTAAAAAGGGAATGGGACAGAGAATGGAAATAAATGAATGAATAGAGAAATATGTATATGTATATTGCTCGTGTTGGTTTGGTTTAGTTTGGAAGTAGCAGTGAGAAAAAAAGGTCGCCAACAGGAAAGAGAGTACCCCATCAACCTCTCCACAACCACCGCCACTAGAACCACCAGGAGACCTACACATACTCTCACACACATACACACACATCCATCCATACAATATAAACGGTTGCCAAATAAAAAATATGGAAATAAAGAAAACCGCATATTGTAAATGTAAATGTGAATGAGGTAGTAGTAGTAGTAGCAGTAGCAGTATACATAGTTGTAGTTGTATGAGATGTCGTAGCACAGATATGCAACCTCAATTTACTCTTATTTTCCTCTTCATTTGTGTCGATCCATTTTCCGTATAAATATCTTTATAATAAAAAAGAGTTAGAATACACACACAAAAGTCGCGTCGGTGTGCAACCAGGCAAACATAGGTATTCAGAACACCAATTCACACACACACACACACAAAATCGCAATCCTGAAAGAGGAAAGAATGGAAAATGTAATAATAATGTAATATAGTAATATGTTGGCAAAAAAAGAGAGGAAAATAAAAGGATATACGTATTTCCAGCTTTGTATCGTGAACGTGGGAAATAGAGAAAGAGAGACGATCAGAGTATTGCGATATATGAGAAACAAGAAGTAAAACTTTTCCTCTATTTTAGTAGCTTTGCAATAATAAATGGTAAACTGTATAACAACATAATATCAGTTTACTATGCAAAATTTTATATGTGGTTATGGTTGTGGCGAAAATCGACGCGACGATGAAGGTGAATGAATATGCCGCTTCTGCATGCATGTGTAGCCAAAAACCAAGCCAAAAGAGAGAGAGAGAGAGA
>JAHZNC010006122.1:0-30055 GCA_027744095.1 Zhuqinia jingwanae
TTAACTACTTGTTTGTTCTAAAGCAAAATGACGGATTCGTTTGTTTATTTCAGCGCATTATGACAATCAATTTAATAACGAGTAATTGGTATATACTTACTCGTATATAGCTCTCTCTCTCTCTCTCTCTCTCTCTCTCTCTCTCTCTCCATAATATATACTACTACCACTTTTAAAAAGTTGTTATTCCTTTATGTATTCACATTATATGGCTTATAATAACGTCACAACAGACCAGTAAACTCTTTTGTTTTTTTTTGCTCATTTGCTGTGTGTAGACTCTGTAAAATGCGTGAATACTTTGACACATCACATTTATTTTATTCCAAAATGACAAGCACACCATGCTCACACATTATCATTATACACAAACACACACATACATAATACATGCTTTTTTTTTTTTCTTGTGAGAAACTTCATTTCACAAAAGTCAGCAAGTGTGTATATATCTGTTCTACTCTACCATCAGACAATCACCATCACACATATATGTATGACCATGTGATCATTATAAACATTTGAACGAAAGGCGCATCCAACCATTAAACATATTACGAATGTGTGCACTCTGCACTTATCATTAATTATTTGTAATGTTGACACATAATAAGCTACATCAACATGAGTAATGGTATCTTCTCTTTCTTTTAATTGACCTGTAAGGCAAACGAAATAATAATAATCATCGCATTATCATCCTCATCATCAGCATGCAAACCAAACCAACAACAAGACAAAAAAATATATATATATATGAAAGAAAACAAGTAGTAGTTGTAGTAAAAAGCAGAGCAGCATATAAATGTGTAAAAGGATTCGCTGCGCTTTACTTAAATACTACCTACATTTTTTTTAAAGAAACTACGGCATGTCTCCTTTTCTTTGCTTTTTTTTAATGCTTCAATCTTTTCCACTAATTCACTTCTGAGTCAAGTCATGCATAATAGTACACATACCTCTCTTTTTCTCCTTCTTCTGTAATTCCGTTCAAAAAAGAAAAAAAGAAATGACATGACAGGTGTGGTGGCAAGGCTCTTAATTTACTTTCTGGCTGTCTAATTTATGAATATGACTCGTGGAATGACTGACTGACTGTGACTGCCTTTTTGCCTCAAGTAAAAGGGTATATATTATTTTGTGTTTCATCGTTGTCCGCGTGTCTGCATGCATGTACAACATGTATAGAGAGCCATGTATGTATTTCACATTATTTTTTTAGCAACTTGTCTTGGTTCGTTTCTTCTGAGAAAATTAACTTTTTTTTATTGAGATGAGCGAGCGAGAAAAGAAGAATGGACATGTTTTTTTCTCTCTCTCTCTCTTTATCTACTTGACACAGAAAATTAAGTAGATGAAAATTATGAAAAAGGAAAATAAAAATTATTGTAAGTAATGTAATTACTTGTGATATTTTCCATTTTGCTACTGATGACCATGAGTGTATGCATAAGCATAATAACATACTAACACGCATAATGGAAAAATTACCATTTTAGCGAAATAAACTGGCATGGATTATGGACATTAGCAAGAAGAAGAAGAAGAAGAATAAGCGAATTATGTAATAGTTTTTCTTTTTTTTGTACGTGCCATTGGGACAAAAGACAGTCACCGCGCGGTGCTCATGGTGCGGATCCTTTGTTCTTTTGCTAAAGAAAAAAAAAATGACAAGAAATATTTATATGGCTCCACGAGTATATGATTATATCACAATTATGTAAATAATAAATGAAAAAAAGAGAGAGAAAAGAAGACAAGAGTTATGATTATTACTTGCTCAATCGTTTCTAAATGTGCCGTATATGCAATTTTATATTGCTGTGGTTTTGTGGGGAAAAGCCATTAATTTTCATAAATTATTATGATTATCACGCGATAATGACAATTTCCTTTGGATGACTTATATAATACCATCATCCCACACCAAAAATGTTTTCCCTTTAATCTCCGGAAAAAATAAAAATAAAATGAGAGAGAGAGAGTTTTTGTTCGGTGGTGAAGTGATAGTGATATTATGATGGCGGGGATTTTTGAGCGCACTGGGAAATGTAAAAGGTCAAACTTGGCAGTTGTGCTTTGACTTGCACAGTATTAGTCATTATCACAGCTGTATAGTAAAAGCATAGAGCAACTATGTGAGTTGGTTGGTGTGTGTGTGGATTGTGAATGAAAAGGGAAAAAAATTGGCAGGAGAGCTATAATCAAGCTTGGCAGCAGCAATAATAAAGGGTCATTAATCACACCCAAGTTAATTGTCAAGTGTCACATTTAGAGTTTTATCTATTTTTTGATGATGTCGTGTGGGGGAAAGAGCATAAAAGAGTAAAGATTATGTATGATGGCTATTTACTTTTCACAGGAATTGAGGATACATATAATATTAACAAGGCTGCTGCTATACATTGTACTACAGTACATAATAAAATATGAGGCATGTGGAGAGATGAGATTTTTTGGAAGGGAGAAAAGGAGAGAGCCAAAATAACATCAAGCCGCAATCATCACTTTAGCCTTCCCGCAAAGCTCTACCACAAGAAGCTCTGAAACTTTTGCAATAATAACATGTACATTAGCAGCAGAAATAGTAGTAGTTGTTACTGTATATTTGAAATATATTGTAATATTATGTACATGTGGCCTGACTTTGGGTTGCTGAAGTCTCTGGAGAAAATTTACTTTGGGGAAAAGTCTAATCATAATAATAACACAGGAAATAATGCACAATTTAATAGTTCACTTGGAAGTTTTAACGCCGAACATATTATTTTTGTGTTGAGTACACTTCTGAAGCTGTCGAAGATCTAGTTGCAGCCGCACACAAACTGAATATAAGCGAGAATGTGTACGATGAGAAAAACTAAATTTAAGGACCTAAATGATAAGATAACTATTAGTGATGCCACACAGTTAAGAACGTCGGATGCACTTTAATTTTTATTAATGCAAAAAAGACGTTCAAACAGCCAAGATAATGTGGTTCCAACTTATACTATAAATTTGCCGCAGTTTGAATTTTGAATTAGTCATCATCATAAAATAATATGTTATTTTACACTATCTTGTCATTGTTGCAACTTGCAAGCATTAATGATACCGAAACTAACGAAATGGAAAAAGGGAAAAATTACCGATAAAACATGTATTCAATCCATAGTATTTATTTTCACTGGTGATTTATTTATAAAATATCCACAATCAACTTAATTTTTTTTCATTTTGTTGTAAAGAAGGTGGATTTTTATCGGATGAAAAAAATAAATACAATGTGGCCGAAGAGAACTGTGAAAAATCACAAATTAAACTGTCCAACAATATTAATCAAACAAGCGATTGACCCACACACAAACGCACATGTCTGGAAAATCATTCACGCTTTTAACAAAATACCGAAACTAACGAAATGGAAAAAGGGAAAAATTACCGATAAAACATGTATTCAATCCATAGTATTTATTTTCACTGGTGATTTATTTATAAAATATCCACAATCAAACTTAATTTTTTTCCATTTTGTTGTAAAGAAGGTGGATTTTTATCGGATGAAAAAAAAACATACAAGGTGGCCGAAGAGAACCGTGAAAAATCACAAATTAAACTGTCCAACAATATTAATCAAACAAGCGATTGACCCACACTCAAACGCACATGTCTGGAAAATCATTCACGCTTTTAACAATAAATAATTCTTTTTTATGATTGGAATTTCCCCGAAAAAAAAATAAAATCGTTTTCGTGCCGCATTGACTTCATTAAGCTAGAAATGCAAGTTCTGAACGAAACATTCTAATTCCATGGAGGATTGCATTTACTCGCTTAACTGTAATGACATGTTGTCCCAAAATGCATCCATAAATAATATACCATACAATGCTTTTCAAGTAAAATGTTGGCTTCATTTTACTGGGAAATTTTCAAAGCTGTTATTGTAATGTGAGGTTTTATAAAATTGACTATACCAATTTTCCTCAGTCACTCGTGATTATAGATTTAATATCTCGTCTCATTACAGTAAAATGTGTAAATATTAAATCCCATTTTGATTAATTAATGTCGTATTTCCAGGTAAGTGATAGCACTAATAATTTTTCTCCACTTGTAACATAATCATTCCTGTCACTATCATAATTATTGATTTTCACAATATCCTGAGCGTAAATTTCTTTTCCTTCTTTTTTTTCATATTATGTGGGAGCAGCAGGATACCTCCATTACATCATCCTCCCATACATTTCCCTTCACCATGCATCATTGTTTCTCCTCCAGCTCTTTGTGTTAGCCTTCACCATCACCACATAAGCAAAAGACAGCAATAATAACAGCAGCGCATAATAATGTGTCCCCTCCAGCCAGTTAGACATGTACACTCGCTGCTTTACCTGCTGCCTCTAAACAAGATGCACAAAAACATACACATTCTCTCTCTCTTCTCTCTCGCACATCATCAGTATTTTTTTTCCTCAACCAACCTCGTCAGCGATCATCGTCCCTCCTCTTCTTTATATTACAGTCATTAATCACTGTTTGAAGTAATTATTAATTTCAACGGTGATTTTTCCCGTCTTCTTCCTTTTTTGCCTTCATCATCATCCTCCCCAATTCGTTTACTTTACAATGTGTGTGTGATGATGTCTGTGTAAAAGTATGTACTACAATTGCTCCACATTATTACATACTTTTACACAGAGAGAAGAAGACAGACAGAATATAATAATGTATGAATGATGAAAGGAGACGTGGTGATGATGAATGGCCATTATTGAGCACAAGACGTGGAGTAATCTGTTATGTCTGTCTGCCTCTTTGTTCAGTTCAGGCAAAAGTCATTAGCGTCAACTGAAGAATTGAAGAATAAGTATCAGCGGAGAGCATTTTCATACTGTGAGAGAAGAAAAAATCAGTCATTTTCTATATAAAATGATGAATTTCACTCATACACACACATACAAACATTCTTCATAATGTACCAAATCCAATGATGCAGAGATTACCTTACATCATATTAAAAAAACGTGTGAGGATGAGAAAACAGTTTTTCAAGTGTAATCTATAATCATTGTCATTCGTCATTCATTAGTTTTTTTTTGACAGATGTATATTTATGAAAAATGTTTTTAAAAATGCATATTTTTCAAATTAAAAATTCAATGAATGAAGAAGGTTATATTAAAGTAGTCAGATATCATAGATATGTATATCTGTCCATTTTTTTTGGAGCAAAAATATCACAAAAACATTTATTTATGCTTTTAATAAATGGGGCCGATGTAAAAAATAAATGGCTTGAGTTTAAAAAATAAAATATAACTTTAAGTAATATTTTATTAAAATAAATATTGCATGCAAAGAGCAAATGACGAGGTGATATCAATCAATCAAAAAAATCACTCATTCATCATTATATCATCATCAATGATTCTTTTTTTTACTTAAAAAAAAAGAACTTGAAAATCCATTTATTCTTATTTTATGCTCATTTTTTTTATTCGACAGCAGTGCCAGCCCATCCAAAAGTCACGCTGGCATCATTCATGATTATTTGTGTAGAAATGAATACATTACTTAAAAGACCATGTTTTATTCTTACTTTTTTTGTAAAATAAAATATAATACACGCGGAAAAAATATTAATAAACAACGGGTGTATGTACATAATGTATATATGTATATCTGTATAATATTATAAAAAAGTGTACTACTATTGTGTGCATTTCATGTGATGATCGTCATGAAATGAAGGCCATTTTTTCAAAACTTTTTTTTGTGTTTGGAGTAATGTGTGTTTGTGTGTGTACACTCTGACTTGACTGACATGACTTGGGCGAAGCAGCTCAATGGCGAGAGGGAGAGAGAGAGAGAGAGGAGGAAATTCCATTTAGGATTAGTTTTGACAGGTGAGATTTTTGATTGATTGCCCTTTTTACCAACTGAACAGGCAAAGAAGGCAGTTATATACCATTATGGGCATTCACGTAACTAATGTTTGCGTTTGTGTGCAATAAAGTACTCAAAGCAATTTCGCCTTCTTCTTTTCTCATTCACAACAATCAGTCTTCTTGTGTGTTGTTGTTTGGTTATGAGTCAGTCACTCCGTTTTTCCTCCCAGTTTTCCGTTACGACGATCAGCATCATCATGATGATGATTATTATGACGCTGACTCTAGTCAGTCGTCCATTTCCAAAAACTTTTACGCTTACCTAATATCAACTTTTCGTGTCTGGTAAAAAAAATATATGGAAGTGAGAGTGAGAGTATATATGCGTTTTCTTGTGCGTCTTGCTTTGATTTTCTTGGATTTATTCCTCTCAGCTGAGTATTAACGATTAGGTTTTAGAATACATATACGTCGGCTCGACTCAATCAATGTTATAAGCTACATAATATATTATGCATGAGAGGAGGCTATAAGAAGCCCAGCAAAAAGGCGGAATGGCAGAAAAAGAAATGACCTGACTTGACTGAAAAAGGCCAATGCGTTTTATCCCTGAAAATAAGAAAAATGTGTGTGTGTGTACACACAAGAAGATAGATCTGTAAAAAAAGTAAAGATGAATGGTTGGTGTCAATTGCAAATGGTTGATGGACGATGATTCATTATGAGATGGGATTTGAGGCAGGGACAGAAAAAAAATGGCATTTTTACGGAACAAGTTAGGTGGAACATGACGATGATGATGGAAGGGAAGCTAAGTTGAGAGACAGATACTAAAAATGTATACAACGGAAGGAAAAAATATAAAATATATCCAAAAGATCCATTAAAATAAAAATATTTTTATGCTTAAAACCCTCTCCCAAAAAAAGTTTCCCTCATCATTCATGGATTGGTTTACTTTAATACCAAAAGGAATTAACTGCGCTAATAACATCTTATTAGAATTCAGACAGTGTTCTCTCTGACATATTTCTTGTTTGGTCTGCGTCGTCTGATGCTGCTGCTGCGTAGCAAAAAAAACGTTGTCAGAAGGATGAGCTGACAGGGTGTCATTCTGTCTTAAAGCATTGATTGAATTGATAAATGCGTGGTTTAGGCTCTTTGTTTTTGCTATGTGTATACCATATTTATTATGCGGTTCACATTGGATAGTGGATAGCGTTGGATAATAATGTTGACTGATTGTGAGATTGAATGAGTGGTTATTGTAGGGGGAGGGGGCGAAATATATATAGTACCTTGTTATATATTATAGACTTTTTGGTGACAGTACAGCCAAAACATGAACCTTCTATATTCATGAAAGATACACAAAAAAAATTGACTACAAGAAGCTACTGCTATGTCTTTGCGACTTTTTGTTGTATGTAGTGTAGTAGAGCAAATGCAACTGCAGAGTAGTGGGTCGGATTGACTGGCTGACAATCAATCCGAAAAACTGAAAATCCTCCTCTTTTCATTGTTGATTGTATTGTAATGGGTAGGTATATGCATGTATAACTAAATAACAATGGAAGTACAAGGATGATGTGCTTTCAATTTCTTTTCATTTTGAATTTTTCATTCATCCTCCATCCGTCTTTTCATTCTCTGTCTCTCTCTCACACACACACACAATCGCCTAACCATTTTTTTTGTTTGTTTACTCAACTTACTTGCCTGCTACTAGAAGGAAGGATGAGTTGAGTAGGTGAGGAGGAAAACATCGCTGACTGCAAAGCGATCCATTCCTCATCTGCCTTCTCTGCTGACTAGAGTTGACTGTCCATCCATCCACATCACTCATTTTGAAATTGCTCAATCCGTTTTTGTCAGCAGAAGGCGCACTTTGAGTGTGTGTGTGTGTGTGTGTGTGTGAAGTATAAAAGCGATGTTGTATTAATGTATGGCAGTTGTTATGCTGTGTTGATATTCTCATTGCCACACAATCTTCAAACTCAAGTTGGAAGTTTACAAGAGCAGCAGCATCAGCAGCATCAGCAAAAGAAAAAAGATAATGACGCATGCATCCATGCGAGAGCAAAAGAGAGAGAAGTGAAGTGACGTGAAAAAAGAAAGATGATCTTTGTGACAGGTTGCCAACTACTGTTTGGAATTTATAATTTCCTCACTTTCGTGTTCACACATCACACACACACACACACGAAAACTTTTTCTTCTCTCTCGCTCCATCAACCTATCTGTCTGTCTGATTAGTATTCGGTATATTTCCTAGTCTTCGCATCTCACGTCATACGTTATTGTTTCATTGATTGATTAAAGGCATTACTCATTTTCCTTTTGTATTTAAAGTATAAATATTACAGCAAAAAAAACCAATATAGACGGTTCAAAAAAAAAGTACCACCACCGGATAGCAATTTAGTTATTCTTGTGCAATAGCAAGGAAAACTTTCAATAATAAGAGACAAGGCGGATACAGATTAAACAATTTTTTATTCATTGTCGGCCTCTCTTGTTACAAATTACAATGAACATGTGTCTAAAATGCTAAAAGGCACTTATCAATTCGGCTGAAAACAATGCGACATGTGTATGTCTTTACCTCATTATCACAGATACATGATTGGCATCGGCACCTGTTTTTTTACCTTTTAATTTTACACATCAATTTCTGAGGTACAACCGTACCTATATTATTATGTATGCTGCTAGTAAGGTTGGGTTGTGATATCGATAATGTAGGTAGGTAGGTAAAAACAAAAATGTTTCAATTTGACTTTTTTGTAGAAATGATATACATTTTTACAGTATATATAATTATAACACAATGCCGAATAAAGTCTTCCGATTATTGTTTCAATTCATAGGGTTTAGGTGACTTTTGAGCACCGTGCAATATTAATACAGAATATAAAAGGTCTCCATTTAGACAGATCGTACACACGTCCAGGTCTTAGTTTACTTTAAATGTCTATGCGCAGTGTTAGCATTGTCAAGGACATTTTGAAGTACCGCTTCGAAAAGGATGTATTTTGTTGTTGTTACTTTTCATTTACCAGACACCAACCGTGTTTTAAATTAGCAAAATACGATAACAACTCCTGTAATTTCGAAACGTATGGGTCAACTCCCTGGGTTGGGTCTACATGTTGTTGTTGACCCATTTAACCATCCTAAATATTTTAATAAATATTATAGATCAATTGAAAACCACATTACATAGTGCAAGAAGCCACACAATCACCAGCCAATTTTTGTTATGCATTTTCAACAGCGGCCCTTCAAGTAAACGTTACAAGGGTTTTATTTACCTACTGACACGACACGTTTTTCTTGCGGTTTTTCCAGGTAATGAGCTTAAGTGAGAAATGACTTTGCGTACATGTAAAGGGCGTCAAAATAAATAAGAGGGCTATACCTTCTTCACATTCTTGTGTCTACTGTTATTGTTGTTGCTGGTTTGATGCTGCTCTGCTACTGACTGATGATGATGATATGATGAGTAAGAAGAAGTATAATGTGTAGGTACTTAAAATATGACAGACGAAGGGATAAAAGGAGACAGACAGACAGTCATGTGTAAAGGCATCGCACACACACACACAAGAGTATAAATGGATTGTGAAGCGACGACGACTAGAGAGAAGAAAGTATGAGTGAGTGGCTGTGGCAGGCAGGCAGAAGTAAAATCGTCTTTCTTCTTCTTCTTCTTACTCCTCACTTCTTTGCTTTGGTTCTGATGTGATGTATTGTATGAGGGCATGTAATCATTTGTGTGTGTTATGTTATGGATGTGTATTACGTGGCGTGGCGGCGAAAGAAAAAGGGGATCTTGTGGAAATGGAGAAGATGAAAGGTGGCCATAAGAAGTATGTAGTGAACCTTGACGGCCCTTCTTGTTGTAAAATATCCTATCCACTCACTCATTCACAGTTAACTTTATATGTACATACATTAGTTATTCTCTGGCTCTCTGCTGCTCATATAGTAATATTTTATCAAATACTCCGCGGTGTACTTATACTTACGACACGACAACGACGTGTTATATATAATATATGGTAGTAGTAGTAGACTATGTTATACTATATGGCTTGGATGATGAAGATGATAATGATGATTACGCTCTTCTTCATCTTCTTGATGTTTGGGGTGTAGATTGTTTGTATGTGTGTGTGTGTAGTGGTACAATAAGTAGTATGTATAGGGATACATTTATATATTCTTTCATCATCTCTCGCTCTCCTTTCTGGAGGAGTTCTCTCTTTTCTTCTTTCGTCTTGATAGTTACTGATGGTGGTGATGGTGGTAGCTCATTTATCATCTGAGAGGATTAGAGGAGCCGGCTGTCAAACCAACAGCCCTGGAAAATGTTGGTCTGACAGCGGCCGATTAGTTGACGGGAATTTATGCCCCTTCTTCGTCTTCTTTTTTTTCTACTAAACTTCAACTTTGCTCGCCTGCCACAACTACGGCATATGAAAGTTGGAAAATTGAGTCAGGCAGCCAGTATGATGATATGGAATGGAGTTTTTATATGAGTTGTAGAGAAGAAGAAAAAAAGGATTGTGTAAATTGCATATCTACTTCATATGAAAATATCATCATCATAATAACTAATAACTGCTTTGCCTGCCATCTTTTAACATGGAACAACATGCAGTTTTTATTATTATTATGCCTAACATTTTTTTCCAGTTTTCTCCATCATGTAATCAAGAAAAACAAGCATTGTGCATTTTTATGTGAATATTTTATATATTTCCCCTGCCTGAGAGTATCATTTTTCAGAGCACACTACAACAAGCACTAAGGGAAAGTCCGAAAATGCTATTTTCAAATTTGCGCTGCAAGGATAGAGATCATGATATGATGATTTACATTGTCACTACCTACATTCAACATTATGTATATGCAATAAATAATGAAGTAGTCAATAATATTTACGTCTTTAAATGTAGGACACATTTTTTTTGTTCAATGTCTTTACAATTTTAAAATTTACGAGTTGATGCGTACCTGCTACTCAAAGTCGATGCGGTGTGTTACAGATTTATTTGTGACGGCTTCTAAATCCGCATTTCTTTTGCACCTTTACCGTTCAGATTTCTAGCTTTAAATTCAGAAATCTGAACTAATTCAAACCATAAGCGTGTTTTTTAATCGATTCAATGATATTAGAACCTTTTACATAAGCACAAACATAGTCAAGATCATATTGTTACATTTATGTACATATTATCTTTGCTGGTATCAAGACGGATGACATGCAGACAGCTTGAATTACATATTTATTTTTTTCATGATAGATGATATCATCATCTCCAGTTTTCATGTTCTTTGTGATGTGAGTGTAATGATATGTCATTTAATTTTTAGCCCATTAAAAATATAGTTTATTACAAAAGACGTCATTACAAAAAACTAAACTGAACAACAGCAGAAGGAAGGAATAACATTTTATTTTGTTAATAAAAATGTATTCATTATTATGAGCATTTATACCGAGTTATCCACCGCACATGATCATTACAAGCTTACAAAACTTTGTTGTTTTGTATTATCTCATTTTTTTGTGAAAATTTCTAGAAACAAATGAGTGGGTCTGCAGATGACGTTATCCTAAATAGCAGAGCAGTGAGGAACACACCGGGTCACAAAAGTAAATGTGGTGATGTGGATCCAAATTGGTATTGACATCCCTCATTATTGTTCTCATTTCCTGAAAAGTGAAAGGACGTTTGGATATTATCTTTGTAAATTATTACTATTATATCTTCCGCAAAAAAATGTTCAATATTTAGAGAAATGATGAAGTATATATTGTTGTATATAAGGCTACGGTACATAAGCATGTTTATATATGATTATGATTCCCAGAATGCATACCAATTTGTGAGGAATAAAATAGGAAAGGTTCGGCAACAGTCTCCATCCATATGATATTATCATACTATCTCACAAAAGCATTTTATTTTATATGCATTTATATTATATACCTATTCTGTCTGGATGATAATACCTCCATTACATGATATGGACAATTAGAAAAATTATCTGTAATCTCTATAGGGCGTAATGTGTTTGCGCTCAATACAAAAAAAAACAAGAAACAAAAACAAAAAAAATGAGCCATCCCAATCCGGAGCCCTTCCATATCAATTGCATGTCTTGAGTTAAATGAGAATAAATTGGGTGTTCTTGGCACTGTTATTTGGTAGTAGTCTACCTTAATATATGATGATGATTGGGGTGATGATGATCAGTAGTGCACACTTCATTATCCGTGTGTATGTATCCTTTGAAGAAAAAAACAAGAGGATTCTCAAAATAATAATAATATGATACGTTTTGTATCAAATAGACATTTGAGATTAGTGGCGGAAGCTGCTGCTGTATATCGCTATCCCTGTACAATTATGTGTTTTTCTATACAAAATAAGAACTATACTCTGCGGTGAAATGACATAATGTGTAATTGGAATAATCAAGGAGGTAAACTACATAATTTTCTTCTACGAAATCCCCAGCCAAAATAAAAGTGTGGTTCACCGTTCACCCAACCGTATATACGTACGTACATACATACAAGCGGCTTAAGGAAAGAGCTCTGTGCTCCCAACTCTTAATAATAAAAAGACCATTTTTAAAAAGAAAAAAAAAGTGTGGCTCTGCATATTATACAAATGTAGGAGTGAGTATACATCTGGAATCAGTTAAGTAGTTGGTGCATGAAATGATAATCATAAAAGTGTAGAATGCAACTATTTTGTGGTAGTACAGGAGAGAGGCAGGGTAAGAATTAACAGCAGACATGATCTTTCATGAAGATAGCAACAGGCACCAGGACTAATGGAAACTGAAGCAAAGGAAGATTTTTTGATTATCAGGTTGGGTTAAAGTTGAGGAGTTAAGTATAGCGTTTGTCTCTAGTGTGTGTGTATTCTAAAGCAACAAGTGGAGAAGCCTCATAATGATGTTTCCTCTTTCCTTGGATGCTCATCATGCTGCTGCTGCTGCTGCTGATGATGATGATGATGAAAACGAAGAAAATGATGTTGAGTGTGTGTAATATGAAGGTATGTTATGATGACTACCTCTGTCTGCTGCTGGGTTGTTATTATTAGTTTGTGTGGAATGATTATATGGTAAATGGACAGGGACCTCACCAACGTGCTCATCAACCACTCGGCAAACCCACTAATCATCTTTTCTCTCTGCTTATCTCTCTCGTGAAACAAAAACGCTATTAGTTTTCTTGTGTGTGTGTACGAGTGAGTCACACGCAGACAAAAACATTAATATGTTGTGTTTGTGATACAGGTAGGTACAATGTACCTACATTATTGAGAAATAGAGAGAGACAAAGATGTATACTATAAACTGTTTCACGGAAAACACCACCATTGAACAGGGCTGTCAGTATAAAAGACAGGACGTAAAAAACCAAGAGGCTGTGCTATTCTAAGAATGAAAGTATAAAACGTCTGAAATGTAAAAAAAATTTTTTTTCAGCTATCGTAGACGACATCAGACTTTGCACAAAAGAGTGCATTTTGCAAAAGTCGAATATAATTCGCGAAAAGGGTATTTTCCGATAATAATGGTCAATGTATATCATTTTGCCGCTATGTACGAATTATTTCTTGATTGATTCAAAAAACACATTATCATTATTTTTTGAAGTTTTAGTAATTACGCAATTCATCAAATAAAACAACACAAAAAATAACTGCATTGCATCTTGCAAGAAAGTAAATGTGATTATAATTCGAGTGAATGCGTAGACTAGAAAACACACCTCTCTCTGCTTTTTAAACAAAAACTTCGCGTGAGGTTCTTGTTCTTCAACGATATTCCCAACTTGTTGAGCTAAAACATTTTTTAATGAAAGGTAATCATAAGGAGTTGGCTGGACCAACAAAGCAACAACAACACAAAAACAAACTGATTTTTCTTTGCTACAGTCATTCAATTAACTGAATCATTTGGTAAGAAGACATGCTCCAAATTGCTATATAAGGTTTAAGTTTGCTTGTTGCTTGTGAGAAAGATGGAGAGACGGCACGATGATGATGATGGCTGACTGTGCAACAGCCTTGTCGACAGCCGACTAGTCGGCAACTCTCTTCTTCTCTCGAGAGATGAAATATGATCATGACGTTTTGGGCTCTGTGTTGTTCTAGTATGAAAATAATACAAAAAATAATTGAACGAGAAAATCAGACCGACTCCCATCTTGACTCCAGAAGAGGAAAGCAAATCAAGAGCAATCAGACAAATCATGATAATAATAATAATAATAATAAGGCCTTCCAAAATTCATAGTCACAAGACGTTATAATCCTGAGCATAAGTGCAGTGCTCATCATCTCATTACCATCACGCGTGTTTATACCTTAATTTCTTTGCCTAAAGTTGGGAATAGTGTATGTAATAGTTAGGCCTTATGTTTTCATTGCGAGGCTCTGTGGCTCCATGACGATGTATTCAAAGTCTAGTGCAAAGTTGCAATCTGACAATTAAACTGAGCGTGTGATTGAAAATCAAGAAAGTTTATTTTATTTATTGAACAATTACTGCCAAATAAAGAAAATATAGCTTGAATGATGCAGGTGCATAATGTGAGATAGTTTTAGATTAAAACTATTTGCATCTCTGCTTTTTGACCCAGCTTCTTTTATGAGCTCCATCCTCCACTTTTGGCATAGGTTGTGGATGTATATGTGCTTTTTCCCATTTTGCATTTTTATTGACGACGCTTTTGATTACATGAACAAATCGGCTAAAAAGTGTCTGGTTGTAATCTGTATTCACTAATAATATATTATTTTGTAAAAATGATGTAATTTTAATTGCAATAAATATAACGTAATATTATACGCATGATTCATTTTACAAATTGAAGAAAGCAATTTTAATTGTACAATTCCACCTTGTGCCATTCATGATTCCTTATCTGAGTACAGAAAAATAGTGGCGCTAAACTTTGCATTTCATTTCTAAACTTAACAAAAAACGTAACTTGACTAAAAGGAACTACCACTAGTATTCACGTTTCTCCTCTTTATCTGTAATTTCATACATTTTATTTATTAGATTATTTAGATGCTTGCGCTCAGAGATATCATTGCATCACATAAATGCATATCATTTTGCGCACATGCTCCCTCTTTTTTTAGCCCGACAACAACAACAACACAATTAAATATATTATCTTTAAATATATTACTTTATCATATTATCTGCTGCTATATTATCTTTAAAAAAGCGGAGATGAAAAGTGTAGACTACTATGTATACGACCACGTATGACGACGACAATGGGATGCAGATGTGAAGGGAAAAATATTAATATTTTTTAAGAAACAAGACAAACTCCATTACACAACATGTAGCATGGCATGCAAGGGAAAAGAGCGCATTCATTGTATGAAATATTGCAGGATTGGTGCACACACATATTCATGATAATATATTATTAAACATTTCAGGCAGTTTGTAATACTCTACTTAAATGATGTACTTTCATGATGACGACGCTTCTTCTTCTTATTTTGCTCTTATTTTTGTACTCTCTCTCTCTCTCTCGAGTAGAAGAAGAAGCACATACGAAATAGCGGCAGCGGCGAGAAAACTCTGTTTTTTACATGCAAAAGAAGTAGTAAACAAGCAAAAAAAAATATAATATTATAACTCAAGCGGAGGAGCAAAAGCGGACTCTTCTTCTTCATCTCATACATCTCATCTGCTTGGTGTTCTCTCCTCTCATGTAGTAGTAGTAATAATAATAAAATTGTACACACACACAGAGAGATAGAGTAAATGCAGAGCTTTCTGTCTCTCTCAGTCAGCAGCATATTATACCGCGTGTAATATTGTTTGCCAGGGAGAGAGAGAGAGAGAGAGAAGAGGACGACAACTCACACTAAACTAGAGTATATATGACTTGTTTGCATGGTATGGTGATAGTGGTGGTGGAATGGCATGGATGGCAAGCATAAATTATGTGAGGAAAAAGCCGGATTTTCTCTCCTAATGGCATCTCCTGACATTTTTAGTGCGGAAAAATGGGGCTGAGATTGGAAGGCGAGACTTGGCCCTGTAATTTATTGGTCATTTGACCATGGAGGTTGACAGCGCTACGTGAATTATCTCTTGTGATGTGTGTGCTGCGTGTATATATACCCGTGCCCATATTACCAGCCTCACTATATATATACTTATTATTGCCTTGCCATGTATTATTCTTCCATCTCCTCCTGTGGCGAACATACTTATATATATTTTTTTTTTCGCTTGTGCTGCTCCTGTTGTCTACTTTTAGTATATATGTGCATAACTACATAATATAATATACATAATAATATCCAGTTAGGTATGTGTGTAAACGCTTTTCGTCCTCTCCTTCGTCTCCTCCTCCACCGCTGCCGCCGCTGATGCTGCTATGCTGCTAAGTCAGCTTTACTCACTCACTTAGATGAACTAACAAAATAACATTTTCAAAAAAAGTATATATCAAGAGAAGACCTCCACACAGCCCTCCTCCTCCTCCTACTACTATTCCTCCATTCATTCATTTTGCTAAAATGTATGTCTTCCTCCTCCACATACACACATACATATATATATTCAGGCTGACACTCTCAAATAAAATATACTACCAGCGAACACGAGACCAAGAGAGAGAGAGAGAGGTGAATTGTATGAGCTGAGCTCAGCAGCACCTCCGCCACTGTGTTCCCTGTCATGCTAAATCTTGTGCAAAAATTTATTTTTTCACACTCTTCATCACTCTTTCGGTCCATTTCGTGTCTGCTGAACGCACATCCTTTTTCCTCCTTTGTGTCAAGTGAAATAAGTCTTTAAATATTTACCACGAGGCCCCATAAACGCACATCTATCCTTTTTTTCTATCCATGTTTTCCCTTCCCACATCAAAAAGAAGGAACCCAACACACATACACACATATTATTACACATACGTGAATTGTAAAATTAAAATAATAAACCTATACCGCATTTTACTCTGAAATAACGAATTGGATAGAAAATGAAAATGCGTTTTTTCTTCTCCTTCTTTTTTTCATGCACACACAACACATCATCACCAACACACGCACAAATAATCAATGGTGAAATTTCTAAAGAGCCCTTTTATTTTTTCTCCCCTCTAAATTCAAATTACATCTCAGGTAAGATCAAATACAATATACCGACATCATCGACAGGCACGGACAGAGTTTTTAAAAGGGAAAAAGAAATGAATAATAATAATAACTAGCATATTAGTCGTGTCATTTCATTTTCGGTTGAATACACATATGTGCATATGATGTGAGTGGCTGTGCGAGAGAATGGAGCGGTTGTATGGTACGTCGGCTTTGAGAGAGAAAAAAACACGACAGATTCAATTGTGAAAAATAATAATAGAGGTAATAAAGAGGAAATATTATAATTATTAAAGGGAAGTATGATTGTATTATTATTTCATTCGAACATAATGTATACCTACACAACATATTTTACTACGTTCCAAAAAAAAGTGGATAGGTATTATGAATAAAAGACATGGCTAAAATGGCACTACCAGAGTCAGCAGCAGGTATACATCTGTACACTACACAGAGCATAGGGCTGTTTATAAAGAGTGGTAAATACATAAAAGGGGAGTTGACATGACAGGAGTAAAAGAGTGGAGATATGTTGAAGGGCTTGAATATGGTGCGCGTTGTGTTGTGCGGGACAGGACCCCCGGTGGACAGCTTGTCCACGTCAAGCTGTGACCAAGATGAGATCCCGTCTCCACCCTAAATTATTAGCTTCCCTGCCTACCACAAAAATACATACAAAGTATGATCCCCGCACATAAAAATGAAATGCTTTATGCCTTCCTCTCTCTCTCTCTCTCTTCTGCTGAGTATATGAGCTGGCACTAAATGAATAGGAACAGGAGTAGGGAAAAAATTCATGGTTTCATACCTACAAACTAAAATACGTTAATCATTAGAGCTCCTTGATTGCTCTGATGATAAGAAAATAATAATAATAATAATAATAATAAAGAAAGTTAGTTAAATAGCGAGTCATCTAGAGGATCATTCCAAAATACTTGGTATAAATTCATCTGGAATTATTATTTTTAAATACGTTTAGTAAACTGTTTCTCTTTACTTATTTTTCTCAAAAAATCCATAACACAATAATTTGAATAAATAAATGTGTGGAATTTCACCAAATAATTTTCAATTTAAAAGAGCCCACACAAAGTGTATTATTATTCCCAGTAGTACATTAAAGTTGCAAGGCGCGACACATGATGATCTTTAGAGACATGTATTATGTGTCATCCTTTTTTCATAATATCCTGTTCTTCTATTGTGCTCACATTGACAACAGGAGGCACTCATACGAATGCCCACTTAGCAGGATAATTTACACACATTACTTGACACACAGAGTCACTTTTTTTCTCTACTGTCATCTCACTTGTTTTATTTCTATGATCTATCCTCTCTCTCTCTATTTCTTGTTTGTAGTAATAATTTATTATGCATTATTATTATCATCTTCATCATCAACATTCATCATTCTATATTTCACAATCTTTAAGCTGGTATCAAAGTGTTGTGTGTTCTCCTCCCCGCTGGAACTAATCTATCTTGTCGTCATTATTTACACTGTCAATTGTGTCAGTATATAACATTTTTTTCCCCTTTGAAAATAAATAAGACCATTACTGTTTTTCCTCTGACAACAACAGAGAATGCCACATTGTAAAAATTCCTACACAGGCAGACAGGTATGTAATGTAAGTATTATTACTATTGTTATTGCTGGTGTCACCTCTATATCCTTCCTCTCGGGATACCTATAGAGATCAATGTGTGTGGCAAAAACACAGAGACACAACAACAAAAATACATCAACAAGAAAGACAATTATACTTTTTTTTCTTCGTCTTAAAATCACACACACACACAAAACTCTCTACGCAGTCATTCTGCTCTATACACTTTGTTCAAAAGATTATTTGCATGGTTGCATTTTCAAGAGAAATTAGGAAAAATATGAAAACCGAGTGAAAAATGAGAAAATCCTTTTACTTTTGCTTCAGCAAACCGTAAATACGACATATTATTAGATACGACGACGAGACCGACATCACTTCTTGTACACCGGCCGCACTGTTGATGATGGATCATTATACCAACTGCAGTCTTAATGATGATATCTAATATATATCTTCTTGCACTTCTTCTTTCAAACAAATAAAACTTTTACTCCTCCGAACTACTTTGCAAAGGAGATGAGATGATGATGATGATGATGCTGATGGTATATAAGGTGGGCATTTCAAGTTTGTAAGGAACACAATGAGGAGGGCTTCCTCTGATAATCTCCTTTTGACGCATAATGTAATCTTCTTCGTTTGCACACATCGCCACACAGGCAATTTCTCTATTATTTTTGGTGTGTTGTTGGAGACCACCGGAGATGACAGGAGCCTTCAATATTAACAACATCCATTCATATATATATTCTGTGATTATATTTAAGCCGTTGTTGTTCTTGCTGTTGCTGCTGTTGCTGCTGATCATTTCAAAACTTTTTCATCAACGTCATCATAAAATTCCCGCTGTGTTTTTCATGCAACATTGTAAAATGACAATAAGGAGGATCACACTGTACACATGCAAGCCAACAACACAGCAGCTTTTATTATTTTATCTTTGGTATTTTTTTTCATTTGGTGTTATGGTGGTGGTGGTAGTAGTAGTGGTTTGATTTCAAGATTTGTTTGAGAAGAGATGACGCTAGAGAAAAAAAGAGCCATGCGTGATAGCGTCGTCGTTGTCGTCGTTAGCAAAACGGACACATTTATTTTCAGCTTGTCCATTAGAGAGAAAAAAAACGACGTGTATCGTGTCGTGCTCCATACATTCACCCAGTGTGGATCATCGTCATTATCATTAGCATTATAAAAGCGGCAACAATAAACACTTTTGCTATTTTATTCATTGTTCCATTATTATTGTTGTTGTTGTTATTATTATTGCTTCCATATCATCATTACCAGCCGAGCATGTAGGTAAGTAAAGGGATACCTATACCTACATACCAGAGACTATTTTACTCACTGCAATATTAATAATTTATACACGAACACGACGGGATGGAACCACCAACAAGGGAAAGAAGAAGAAGAGGAGACCAACCAAAAAGTCTTTTGTACTTTGTAAATATATTAAATATGTTGTACAACGTGTAGGTAGTTATATTATTATTATTATTATCATTATGCATAAAAATGAAATGGCCAACGAAAAGACTCGACAGGTGGGCACATGATCACCTGTAGACATTTGCTTTCGTGTCGTCGTTCATGTCATGATACCTCCTCTGAAGCTGACACTGACTGAAAGAGAAAATGTTTTTTTTTTCTTCTTTGCGACTTTTTGCTGTAGTGAATGAGTGAGTGAGTGAAGTGAAGCCAAAAATTATTATTATTATTATTATTAATATATAATATGTACACACATACCTACCTGTTTTACATTACATTTAATAATGCAAGTGTAATATAGCGTCATTCATTTTTCTGTCATTAGCATAAATGTGGATCACGCGTGATGTAAAGTCAGAAAAAAACATATAATGTTGTATGTGGGGGCATTAGTAAATAGCAACAATAAAATTGAAAAATGCATGGCAGGGCTTCATGTCAAGAAATGTGACAGGTGTGATGTGTGATGTCCATTCAGCCGCGCTTTTGTTATTTTATTGTGTAATGCGATTGTAATAAGTTAGTCGTACAATAATGCATCAAGAAGAGAGCGAAAAAAAAAGAATTTGAATGAAATGAATGACGCTTCAAGCGACATGGAGTTTTTTTTTACTTTTTCCCCATCGGGCATATATAGCGACAAGGCAAATACAATCGCATTGTTTTTTTCTTGCCCTTTTCCAAAACAGCGACATTAATAAATTATATAATAATAATTATATATGTTCTATAAGCTTATAAGCATAGAATTCAGTGACGTCATTTATTTAAATAAGAAAATTTTGACACCTTCTTTTCATTTCCAAATATGGAAACCGCCTCTTGTAAGTTGAACGATGATGATATTCTTACGAACTTAAGTCGTAATACATTATGCATACATTATACCTTTAACTGTAATCCAATAAAAAATTGGTTTTTTAAAATAGATAAAATCGACATTTTATCATTCGCTGGATTTTAGTTTTTTATGACACGTATGACATGACGCGAGATTTACTATTTACACACCCGGTGTGTGTATGATATATTTTTTAAACTTTGATCATGACAATGACAACATGTACTTTTCTCTCTCTCTCTCTCGGTCGCTCTGCTATTATCATGCTAATGCTAGTAATCCGTGTAAGGCAGTTTTTGTGGTGGTGGTGGTGTGGCTCTAAGGTTTTAGGCTTTGCTCCTGTCTGTTTTTCTTTGTTCAAATTATATGTGTTGTAATTGTAAAGTTGACAGGGAAGCCATGGAATATAAAATGACATATTATGACAGAAAGAGGATCAGTAAAGCAAAATCCACAGTTTTACCTTGCCTGCTTGTCTGTCGGTCACATATATGTAAATACAATACTACTGCCACCAACACCGCACCCCACACTTCAAACAAGGAATAAGCCAAAAAAAAATATCTAGAAAATGGTTTGATGGATAATACTACACCATCATACAGTATTAAACATCATATATGTATGTTGGTATATATTTATCTACTCACTCTTTTCTATTGTTTGTCCTACAACCACCCTCCCTTTTGCGTACTTACTTTAGCTTAGATATAAGGTACGTTATTATATTTTATGCCTATATTATCCATTCAACAGAACAATTCTACTTCTCACTTTTGTCTACACATCTCTTGAAAACGACAAAAAAAAATTAGAGCTGAATGACAAGACGTGATATTATGAATTATGATGAATGACACTTGACATATTTGCTGTATGAGTGTCGCCTCTTTGCCTCGCCTGTCTCTGAATTTTATTGTGTGTGTGTGTGTGTGTGTATTTAGTCGTTACACATTTTGACAAGTTGAAAGTGCAGTGGGACGGGAAATATAATAAGTAGTGGTAGTTGACACGGAGAAACAATGAGTACTTTACTGTTGTACGTATAACCGCACATTAAGCATAATATATTATTTTAAACTTGCAACAGCAGCATTCTATATACTCCACATAGGTAATTTGCTTTACATTCAACAACATTTAAAAGTAGCCTTTTGTGAACTTGACTGTGCTTCACTACCACTGCCACTACCACACACGTTGGGTTTTTTTAATCTTTTTACAAAGTGATTCTGGCATAATACTTAAACTTGAATGAAAAGATTGTTACGTAACTTGTGTCATGGCACATACTACAGTATGCGGTTTATAATATATATTATATGTGCTCCCAGATTCCATACCTAATACCAACTCTACAACTACTACTTATCTTCATTTTTTTATGTGCAGTTGACAATAGTAATTTATCTCTCAATAAAAAGGAAAAGGAAAAAAAAGGAGGAGAAAATATTATGTTTTTACTTCTGTCAGCCTTCAAGTAATTTGTCGTCTTGTTGTGACCTTATAAAAAGTTATCTTGACACTTTTTTACTTGAGAGTTGAGAACCTTGTCGAAGAAGAAAGGATAAATCCACTTTTGTAACTAAAAAAAATTGTGTGTGTGTGTGTGTGCATATGACATGGGTATACATACAAGACTTACAACGTATATATATATGACATACAGACAACGTCGTACGATATGGGTTTCAACTTGGTAATCCCTATAAATCATGGGTGCTGCTCTGCTGCTGCTCTGGCCAAAAAAGCAAGCTTGAGGCCTGGAGCAAAAATAAAATGTAGTCAAAACCTTGAAAATTTTATACCCAAAAATGTATAATTTTTTGTTTGTTTGCTCGTGTATCAAATCAAAGTTATTATGAAAAAAAAAATATACAAAAAACTATGAGAGAGGTATAAAGGCATACATAATCTCAGCCACAGTAACGGCCTTTTTCCCATTTTTATTTACCGTAAAGCTTTTTATCATCCAAAAATGGTGTACATTATATACATAAGCTAATACTACATACATGGAACATAAAGGCAGAGCAGTGTGTGTAGTAACAGAAGTAAGTGGCAGATTTATTAGGCATATCCGATTTCCTGAAAAATGTATTTTGATAATGTTGATTAGCTATGCCATGAGATGACGATGATGCCATGCTCAGATTTCGTTACGGTAAGTAATATCTCAAAATCCCATTATGCTTACACCCAATACCTTCCTCGTGTAGAATATTATATTATAGGTATGTGCACAGTGCACAGTGTGTGTGGAGATTTATGAGGCTATTTATCAAAAAAAAAAGTAGGAGAGCTCGCAGTACTATACATGTCTCGGGATTTTATATACCTACTATTATGCTTTTATTCGGTATGCATAATTCTGTCGTCGTTGTATTTTGAGTTGTTGGTTTTTGTGAAAAGAAACTAAATTACACAGCGGCAGTAGTAGTAGTATGAATAAATACAGAGTTTTCACTTTCGTTTTGTTGTAGGGTTTGTCGCAGCAGCAGCAGCAGCAGTAGACAATAATAAACACAAACACTGGTTGTGTTTGTGCACTAAAATGTAATTTATCATAAATATTATTATTATATGTATCCTTTTGAGAGATTTAATGTGTATAGGGATTAGAGTATTTTATAAACCTTGATGACTTATACCCTTCTCATTATTTTATTTCATATATGTGGTATTAACTTAATTGGAAAATATACCATCAGCCCCTGTCGCAACAAAACTAGAATAGTTGAAACTTTAACCTTAGGCTACCAAAAAAATGATTAAGTAACTTTACCAAGTGCAATGTTTTTTTGCATTATTTTACTTGTAAATATCACACGAAAGTTTAGGGAGAAAAGTCGCGATCATTCGCTGAAGATTGTTTTTTTTTAAAGAAATTAGTGTTTTATTTTCATTTACCTGCTGAAATGATGAGTGCTCAAATAATGCAATATAATTATATGAATTTATGTTTTTATGATGTTTTACGATATGTATTAAATGAAAAGTACATAATTTGAGCCATGCATTTTATCAAAAAGAGCTCTAAAATTACTTACATCCAAGAATTGTGATTATTGGAGGTCATCCTTGTTATTTATTTGTTCCGCGAAAAGTCTCTGATCAACAAATGATGTTCTATTCAAAACTATTCGCCTGTCATGACAACTATGACAAGTGAGTGGCCATAAACGAATACATGTGTTACGTTAGAAACACTACTCATGAGTAGTGATTAGTTGCTTTATGAAATGAAGTCCAGATTGTCCTCCCCATCAAATATTACACGCAATGGCAAATGAAAATTGAATCTAGATAATCATCATAGTTAGGTAATCTCTTTAAAAGTAATTCACTTAAAATACGTAATAATAATTCTAAAATTTCCACTTATGTAAATCCCGTGTTTACCCATCATTCAAACAATACTTGTTGTAATACCATTGATTTTTTTTACATTGGCATCAAATTGGAATAAGATTTTTAAGGCACAAATTGGTTAAAAAATATAAAGAAAAAAACAATTTAATTTTTCATCATGATCACTGAAAAATACTACTTTTTAGCCCCTTTCCCGAATAATGCCAATGATGACGTGACAGTCTCAGACCGTTTTCTCTATGAGAGCTAATGCTTTCCCATTTTTTATATAACTCTCTGACTGTTGTTGGCGTTCCTTTTGCTCAAGAAAACCGAAGCCGAGCTAGAAATGTCTTAAAGAACAAGAATAATTGACGCTGTCTCAATTGAAGAGCAAAGTTCATTTGTCTCCTCTCCCCCGCCCCCTCTTCCCAGTGTACGTGTCTTTTCTCCTTAAATATATAAGAAGATGACGGTCACAATAACACATCATTGTATACAGAAGCTCTTCACTCACTCACTACATCACACGTACATACATATTTCATCCACCACCAAAAGGAAAGCTTGTTTGTAATACAAATGTACTCACTCCGTCGTCCGTATAATACATGTACATTACTTACTACACACACACACACACACACGAGGAATATTTCTGTGTAAAATTCCATTCTCGTTCTTCTTCTTCTTCTTTCTCAAGAGTCAACTAGTCTTTTCCGTCTATACATTTTTTTTTCGTGAAAAGAGTCTCTCCCGTCAAAACATATGTCTTGTGTCGAAATCCACTCTGCCCTCTTTGTTATCCTCTTCTTCTTCCTCCCTTTTTACTTTACTTTATCTTGTTCCTCATTTATTTCCGTCTCGGCACACACACAGACCTCATCATTTCCCTGTCAAAGTTCAGCAAGGAGAAAAAGCTCTTTTTTTCTTCTTCTTCTTCTTTTCCTCCTCCTCTCCTTCTTCACGATCAATTACCATTAGTCTTCCGAAAAGGCTTTCCAGTCATGTCTTCTTACCTCTCTTCACATTTTTCATTCCCTCTCTTCCTCAATATATCTATCTGTATCTATATGGAACACGCACTCTCTACTCTACACACACATTCACAGCTTTTTTCTCTCGGTGTAACTTATTACTATGATATACCGCCGCCACCATGATGATGATTGTGATGATGATCATGCATGACGATGCTTTAACGCTAGAAAGCTCACATTTTTCATTAATTCAATAACATTTTTTTTTTTTTTCTCTACCATTTTTTTGCCTCTCTATTATGGTTTTATATATATAATACATACATACCTAATCAACTATAGTCTCTGTAGCAAACCTTATTTTTCCGTTTATTACCATTAGCTTTAATTGCTATCTCAATTAAATTATTCCCAAGAAAATAATCCGATGCTACTACCATTGCCCTGGAGTACCAATCTCTCCGCTGGAACCACTTTGTGACGTGGCCGTTCACAGCTTGTGCCATTCCACGGAGTCCCAATTGAGGTTTCGTTACTACATCCGTTGCAGTCGCAGTGAGTTCCGCCATCAAAGCCCACAACCGACCATGACACCCGTAATAGTGCAAGTCGTCCCTCAAATATTTTTCCAGTATTGTAATGTTATTCGTGTTTGGCCAAGACTATATAGGCAAGCAGTGAAAACATTATTATTATTATCACATATATGGGAAAAAGTGATAATGCATATCATTTGATCGATGCAAAGTAATTTAGGAGAATGATTAATTATTTTTTATATTTATACATGTTGAAAGGGCGGCCAGATAAATGAATATTGTTTCCGTATCACTGGATCCGGATACGTTACGAAAACCGTTCTGCTCCACTTCCAAAGCAGGTTTGGTGTGAGATCAGCAGCAGAATAAGATTGTAATGATGAGGATAATAATGGCAGTGCTGCTGCTGCTGCTGTACTGGTATTATTATTACCATCATGAATATTGTAGGGTACCAGATACCGACCCAAGTACTTGTCAACCAATTGAATTAGCTCAGAGTGGATTTTTGCCTCTGCTTCCGACCGATTGATTTCTCTAGCCACTGATGTTGAATGGATGGTGACGCGATGAAAGTCGACAAACACAATTTCCTCTCTGTTGGTTTCCTCATGAAACCGCTGAATATCCTCCAATAACATTGCCAACGGGATTTGTGGAATGAGGGTATCATGACTTACCCAAAACTTTACAGGGAGGAAGGGATGATGTGTCACACGCACGTCCAAATAGCGGATACCATGCATTAACTGGTCGTAAATGGACTCCTCTTGTCTAGTTTATGAAAAAAAAGTACATATTAAGTGCACACGTTCCATTGTTAGGAAATGCGTCACGGACGACGCTCACACTCTCACAGTGCCTAAGTAAGATTTTATGCAAAATCAGTACATCATTTTATCATTCATCACATCAGATATAAACAACAAATAGTAATAAAAGCACTTGAATAAAATTCGTAATAAAAAGAAGTTTTGAACATTGAATTGTGTACTACTACTGAAATGCTCACGTGATTTCATAAGCGGTCACCGGATTAATTTCCGACTGGAGAAGTCCTTTGTATCGTTCCCATGAGCCGGAATTATGTGTTCCTGGAATCATGAGTGAAGTCAAAGGCAAATCCCCTATTGCCTCTTTAAGCTCAGCCATCCAGAATGGATACAAACGAAGACATTTGCTTTTCATTATCACTGTTCCCACTGATGATGAATCCGAACCGTTATCTGCTTTATCATTACTCCCAACAACATTCAATAACTTTTTTGTGCGAACGTACGCTATCCAATAGCCAAGATAACAGGGATTACTCAATCCTCTCGGGGATAAGTCCCCACTCTCATTCCGTCTCTCGTATCGTAAAGTAGTTTTGTAGTATCCCGAAGCAGCCTGGGAACGAGTTTGTACTGGACACCTGTGGTCATCTGGGGGAGTTGGAGGGGGTTGTGGCGAGGATTTCGAGGTGGGATCCCACCGGAATATCCCAACATAGTCCTCCACTTGCTCCTGTCCGGCATTGCCTTGCTCGAAAATCTTGTCAAAATTTATCCAATTTAATTCCAACCTGCGATCGCACTTTGTTTCGGTAAACCACGTCCATGGCTTGTACCAAGACCGATGGGGACAGTCAGGTTCAGAAGACACGGTTAAAAATAAATCTGGCTGGCTATCAAATAGACCCTTGCCCTGTCGTCTAGAACTACTGCCATCCTCATTATTATCAACAGATTCTTTTGAGGGTGAGCCCTCTCCATACCAAACAATAAGAAGGAAAATTGTACTTACAGCAACCACTCTAAAACCCCGAAAAATCTTCATGTTTTGACCTCATGTTATAATGACAAACCATGACTAAATGGATAAATTTAACATGTTTCATTTTCATAAACATATAAATTGTACTCTCTCTCTCTCTCTCACTCTCTCTGCGCAAGCAAAAGAAACCGGTGATAATTAGCTATTCCATATGGATCCCCAGTACCCAACTACGTATATAATATGCATAAAATAACAATAAACCTTCTTTTTTTAACAATTGATGCCATTGTTGAAGTTTGACTAATTTAACATAAAAAGAAGGTGACGCATGCATCATCATCCCCGTCATCCACATCTCCGCCTAATTCTCCATCCATGTCACACATCATTTCAATCCACCTCCTTGTCACATCCATTTCAATGGAGCATCATTATTATTATTTTTTACCGCGCTGCTCCGCCACTACTACTACCTACATATATTCCTCCCCATATTTTTTATTGCAACATTCAAAACTCTCATAGAGAATACAAATAGGGTTTAATATATTACATCATCACACAATACCATATGTACCATCATCATTTTCAAAAAATAAAAACTAGAGACTGAGGAGGATTCATAAGAATGAAAACGAACTCATTTTTTCTGCTTATATTACCAAGTTCCCTCATTGTCTCCTCTCCTTCGTGCTTTATCATCTAGTTATTCTCCATCCATAATAAATGTGATGAGGTCATGGCAAATAACATGCATAATGATAATGATGAGGATATCCATTCTCGCGAAGTACATTCACAAAAAAATAATGCTTTTTAATACAACAATATAACAATGGAAAAAGGATGATGATGATGATGGAAGTAAGTTGAGTTGTGTAGTGACGACGGTGGTGGTGGTGGTGGTATGGTGCGGATTGCTGGTGAAGTATCATCCTCGTCATTATCATCGTCGTCGTCAACATCACTTAGTTATATATGTATACGAAGAGGAGCATAAAAAAGCAAGCGCGACAGCAGCAGTAGGCCTTCCAAAGTACAGCAAAAACGTATGATGCAATATATTATCTCTGGAATTAATACTGGAGTGTAGTATCTCTCTCTCTCTCTCTCTCTCTCTCTCTCTCTCTGGTGTGGTGAAGGTATAACAGCAGAAAGCAGCAGCAGCAGTAACAACAACAGCAAAATCGTCATCCCCGTTGATGATGGTGATCATCATCATTGTGATGATGATGTTGATGATGATCATCATCATGCATGGTAAAAAAGCAAAAGAGCGAAAATGTTAGATGGAACATGACACCCGGGGTGTGAGAGATGTGTGTCCCATCAAATGACAACTGCAGATGTTCTCTATGAAGCAGCACACGAGGAGAAAAACGCATATAATAATAGGTATATCCAAAGGGGAGCTGGAGAGAGAGAGAGAGAGGAACAACAACAACAAGAGGAAAAATAGGTTCCATTGTTCAAGAGTGACACTGAATTATGAGGTACCCCGTGGGCTCATTGTTGTGAGTCCTTCATCCATTTTATGTACATCCCCCTTCGCCGCACAGGCATACACGCATATCAAATATAGGTATACATACATAAACTATGACGGAGAAGAAAAAAAGGATACGAATAAAGAATCGTTGTCATTATTATTTTTTTCCTCACTAGTGTATTCGCATGTGTGTACACAGTAGCTTTTTGAGACTGGAGTATGTACTCCTTTCATTACCGCAGATCATCTTTCTGCTGTTTTCAGAGTGAAAAATCTCTTCTTTTTTTATTACATAACCAACCACTCAACTCAACTAAAGCAATATTATTATTACTACTACTACTACTTCGTCATGGCATAAGAGGAGATAAGAGAAAAAAAAGGTTATTTTATGAGCAGGGCACAGCAAAGAAGTGTACACGAGTATATTTTTTTACGACAACCTATCAACGTCATCGTCATCATCAAAAAAGAATGACGATCAAGTGACAGCAGATATTAAACTTGAAATTTTTATCATGGACATGACAAGACACGAGAACAAGTGAACTTTTTTTTTTGGATTGTTTGAGAAAAACAGAACAAAAGCAAAATAAATGAAAAATACACACGTACGCTCGATTTGTAGCATTGTTGGTTTAGCAATCATGGAGTTAATATATGTAGATCATGTTTTGTTGTGGTTTAGCTTCATTTTTCTTGGAAAAGTATAATATATAAATTAGAATTTTGATAATTATTTTTCAAACTGACAAAAAGTATATATTATTATTATTATTATTATTTAAAATGAACCGATTTTCCTTAAATACTAATAAATTATTTTCAAATTGAAATATTCTCTAGTAGAGAGCAGCAGATCCAATATTTATGCTTGTCTTTCTCTTGTCTGCTCTCGCTCTCTCAGCAACAAGCCATCGGGTTTCTTGTT
>JAHZNC010006123.1:0-21301 GCA_027744095.1 Zhuqinia jingwanae
TGAAAACATTGGAATTCCGACATCAAAAGATTAAAGAAGAAATAAGACGACAATTCATAACAACATCATAATCAATCTATATAGTCAATGTTGTTGATTTTGTGTTGGTTATGTGGTAGTGAATTTGCTGTCAGCCAGACCCGCGGCAGGTAATAACTGCAATGGAATTTTTATATTAAACTAGTGTACTAGTGATACCGATACCTAAAAGTTAAAAGTATTAAACCAACCAAATCATACAAGAAACATAAATGCACTCCGACGCGTTACCTTTCGTACACAAGTTATATATTTTACACGCCAATTCAACAACACGGACACAACAACGGGAAACTTAAAGACGTACGTAACTGATTACCTTCTCCATTTAAAAAAAAACTGTCTTCCGAGCCAGGGGAAACAACGACAAGGGATGATACGTATAATTGTCTGATGAAACAACTAAAAAATATATGAGGATGACGTTCGCAATTTTGGAATAGTAGAGATCGTGTTTTATTTTTGCATATTTAGAAAGTGGGTCCTGATTAGTCTACAAAGTTTTTCAGTATTTTTTTTAAACTCACAACTAGGCATTACAAATTTTCATCAAATTTCATATTACATAATCAGCTGATTAAAAGTTTGAGAGCACACTAGTTTGTTTGTTCTTTTTTCATGCAGATGTTTTCTATTTGCTATTTGTTTAATGCACCCTGCGCCCTGCTAGCCTATGAATGTTGAACATGCGTTTTGTGGCAAAATTGATTTTCCTTGATACAGCTGGGTTACTCGTACAGTACAGTGTTTATACGACTTTTGATAGAATTTTGGTTTGGATGTGTAGTTTTCTTGTGAATCTGACTTGGCTGTCAAAAATTAAAGCACCGAAACAATAGATCAAGCAAAAATACAAATACACAGTGTGTGTATGCATAATAATAATACGGTACTCTTCTTCATAAAATTACTGCCATCAGAAGCAGCCTCTACGCCTACACGTACAGGTGGAAGTAATTATTAAAGGTGAGTGAGTACACTGCAGTTTAATTTGGAATTATACTTACCTCCTTTATTTAACGATGGCAAGCAGCCGGTGAGAAATGTGCCTATTAGATTTGCATATTGTCCAACCTCCATAAACATTTTGTAATTAAATGTAAGGTCAATTTTGTGTTGTTTTTCTGAAACATCGCTTAGCCAGTAAATATTTTATATTTTTAAGCACACATTGTAATTAGTCCCGTTAGGTATATATAATAGCGCAAACAGTTATAGTCATTAGTCCGTAGCGAGCGGTCTTTATTGGTGAAGCTGGACAACTCTAGTCTGTTGTGGACTGCACTGGCTGGCGCATTTAATATTTGAGTACGCGTATATAGGTACGTTAGCTTAAAATTAACAGTCAATCTTGATATATTTATTTTAGGACATGAACGTGTGCACATTGGTGCATTTACTAACTGCTGTGTAAAAGAAATCATAGATGACACGTACACTTTACGACAATATACGTTCTTTGTGACAGAATACTTTGGTCCACCAACTCTAAATATGGGATTTGACGTTAGAAGGTGAGTGGTTTGAGTTTGAAGATTCTAGCTTTTAATTTTGAATCTAGACTTTTTGTGTGTGCGTTATTTATTATTTGCAACATTGCTGATATATTTTCGGTTTGAAGACTCGACATCTACCGGA
Organism: Zhuqinia jingwanae; assembly: GCA_027744095.1. NCBI lineage: Eukaryota > Metazoa > Arthropoda > Collembola > Entomobryomorpha > Paronellidae > Zhuqinia > Zhuqinia jingwanae. The sequence goes on from JAHZNC010006123.1 coordinate 1,678, forward strand.
AGGTGCCCAAGGACCTGACGCAGCCCACTTTAACAGGAGCTATAATCTCAATTTTGTGCTGTACATCAATAACGATTCTATTAATTTCAGAACTGAATCGTTTTCTAAAAACTGAAGTGTAAGCAGCTATGTAGTATACAAAATCAAAATTTGACGGGAAACCGGAAAGAATCAAATTTGATGGTTGACGACATGAAGATCAATTATTGGTCTGTGCCTGTTTTTGCAATAATCTGGTATCACATGGTATTTTTTCTTATGTAGAGCATCAGAAGTGTATGTGGACAATCCAAGCAAAGATGAAAGGATCCCTGTCAGTGTAACAGTAGAGCTTCCGAAATTGAAATGTGAATGTAAGAGAAAATGAAAATACATTATCTTACACCTGCTCCTCTTTACAATTCCAATCAATAATCATCCTTTTATTATTATACTTTATAGATATAGGAATCGATATCCAAGATGACTTGGGTAGGCACGAGGTTGGATTTGTTGACAACACTGAGAAGACCCCGATCGGGAGCAACGATGAAGGATGTATCTTCCATTCTACATTTTTCATAAATAAAGTTCCTGGAAACTTTCACGTTTCTACTCATTCATCTCATAAGCAGCCAGACGACCCTGACTTCTCTCATAAAATCAAAGAAATTAGACTAGGAGACCAAATTATTGGAAATGTACCGGGTTCATTCAATCCTCTGGCAGGAGTTACAAAGAATACGGAACTAGGTCATTTTAATTTCATTAAAGTTATGCAAATGCATGTTTGTGCGTAAATGCTAATGCTATTGTATGTATTTCGGTTTCAGGCATCGAATCTCATGATTATATCATGAAAATTGTTCCTACCATTTACGAGTCATTCAATGGGAACAAGCAGATATCTTACCAATACACCTATGCTTACAGAGTAAGTTGCACCTCTTGAGTTTGTATTAATCAATCAAATAACTGAGCTTAATTTCAATTCTTCTACCATTACTTTATGTAGAGCTTTGTTGGACGAGCATCTCCAGCTTTATGGTTCAGATATGACCTTTCTCCATTGACCGTCAAGTACAAGGAGCATGGGGAACCGTTCTTCTCATTCCTCACAGCAATTTGCGCTGTAGTTGGTGGAGTATTTACTGTAGCTAATATGATTGATGGTTTAATATTTTCAGCTACAGAATTATATAAAAAGCTGGAAATTGGAAAGCTAAGTTAAGCTTTCTTTAAACTATTTTTCAATAAAGCTCATGCTCATTAAGTTCATTGTACTTTTTTTCATTTCATTCGATGTTCAATCTTTTAAAGTTAAATTATGACCTGATGGTTTGTTTATATCTCTAAATATTATTACCATCCATTTATATTCTTCAATATCGTCTTTCAAAGTTTCCACCATTTACTGCTGTCATTGATAGCAGCAGCTGAACTGAATTTTGCATTCTGTTATTGTTGTAAATTTGTGAATGTCCAATCAATATGACTCTATTTAAGAAGCAACACAATATTTTGGTACGTGACGAGCCGGCGAAAAGTATTATAATTAGAGCACACATCGTATTTATTTTAACTGCAATTCGTACTAGTTTAATATTTATAACATTAATCATATGGTATGCTAAATGTGAATGAACTACAAGCTGTTTTGTGCCCACTCAACATATTTTTGTGATACCTTTCAACTTGGATTCTGATAGTGTTTTATCATGCGACAACCTAAGAACGATACAAAAACTCATTGGTGCAGTGTATATAATAATTATAATATATTTTAAGAATAAAAGGAGCAGTGCAAGTTTTATGACTCCCAATAAAATAATTTTCTTTGCAGTTTTATTTTTAGACATGCTTGGCAGTTTTACTGCCAGATTTTAATTATTTTTATATTGTGTCTACTTTTCATACATCTCATCTCGTTTAATATTTAATGAAGGGAAAATATAAAAATGTCAACAAGGATTTAACTGTGCTTCTTTATTGTGTAAACGTGGATCATACTCGGTTTTCAGAATAATATTATGGTATGGCACTACAGTACATGCTTTTGCTTTTATTACGCATTGTTTTCATTTCGTAGAATTTCTGTTCAATTTCAAGAATACTCATGCAGTTGCTGTAAATATGTACAGGTATATTATCATTAGAACAATTAATGCTAGCATCTTTAATATCAAACAATATTACAATTTGTCGCATGTATAACCGCATTATTATTTACCGTACATTCACCGATGTTAATTCACGATATTTGGTAAAGAAAGCCGTACAGTAATGAATTTTATCATCAGAATAAATATCATTTCAATTTATTATAGGTACATATATGATTTGTTTGACTGTAAAGTAGTCTTACTAATCTTTTGACTTGTAATAAAGTTAACAAATATCCGATCAAGCTTGCATTGCGGCTTGATAAAAAATAATAATCGGCTTAAAAAAAATACTTATTGCAATGAAAATTAAACCAGTTGTGTATACCTTCCCAGTACTTTTGTGGAATTTGTTAACATGTCGTTTTGCATTAAGTGATAGTTCTAACAAAGTTGAGGAAGTTCAAGAAGCTTCACAAAAAGACGAAAATGTCAGTGAAGAAAATCCCCCAATTATCAATATTAAGATCCCATACACTATTTCTCCCCTCTATTTGACAAGATTGGCACATACTGAGCAATATATTTACAAGTCTTTACTAGCATATGAAAATCAGCTTTTACAACGGCTAGAAATTCTGAAAAGGTAAATGAAACAGAGTATTTATTTTCTAAGAATCAAGCGTTATGAATACATATTAAATATGAAAATGATTCATATGGTTTAAAAAAATGATGACAAGATTTCGAACAGATTACGAGAATAGTGTCCTTGTGGCACTTGAACAAACTGGAATAGAAGAACAGCTAGATGACTGGTCAAAAGCCAATGTGGTCTCATCTCACCCCTTCCTTTCACACAGAATGATTCGTCGGTTTGCTACAGATTTGCAAGCATTTAGTGACCACATTTGGCAAAGTTTGGAACATGGCAAGCGTTAATTTGGAGCTAAAATTTTACAAACTTTGATAGGTATTCATAATTTATACTGACTTCACTCCTGATCCTTTCCACAGAACTGTGGCATTCAATGGAGGTATACAGAGGCAAGTTTCTTTGGCCTACACAGGAAGATTTAATGGCGTCCACAAAATCATTGATAAAGTTGCAAGAAACTTATGATTTTAACATTAATGACGTACGATTATATTGGAAATAATAAAACCATTTTAATACATAAAATATAATTGTGTATATACATGTGTACCTAGTATACATTGTATACTAATTAATGAGTTGCCACTTCCATAGTTTACGGATGGGGCAATACGAGACCATTCAGTCAGAGTTGGTCTGACAGGTCAGCAGTGTTTGGAGATAACTGATGTAGCACTTGAAGTCGGTGAAATTAATGCAGCTGCAGAATGGTTTAAAGCTTCACATGCTAAAGGAGTAGGATAATATGGACACTTCAGTGGCTGTGGGCGATCTTACCAAAATATGGGACAGAACTTACAAAGCGGTAAGAATGCGACTGGTAGTACCTTTTTGCTAAAAAAATGACCACGGGAATCACGCACATTTTGATTTGTAAAGTTTTTAAGTATTTGGCCCATTAACGTTTTCAAAACGCACGATGTATTCCAAGAAGCAAAGGAAATGCTCCAAGAGGACTTCAATAGATTAAAAGTTAATCTGACCAAGGAGCACACACCAATAACTTTCAAAGCATTATGTCGAGGGGACCAACTACTAGCAGCACACCAAATCACAAACCTTTCGTGTTTTGAGGAACGAACAATTCATCCTTACTATTTCTTAAATCCATTGAAAATTGAGGTGTTTAGTTGGAGTCCATTGGTTTACCAAGTTCATGATTTTATTGGAGCACATCAATTTAGCAATATGAGTGGCATTGTGGTCCCATCATTGGTTTCTTTGGTGGAAACGGGACAAGTAGCATTGCAGGTTCCGGGTGTAGAGCAAGCATATACTCACATTGTGCTTTGGGACGATTATTTCCCTTTGTTATCTAGATTGTCGCAACGGATCGCATTTCTTCCCGGGATTGATATTTTTCGGTTGGAGGGTGCTCCTAGTGACCAATTTCAGATTTCAGCGTTTGCTGTGGGAAATCATTATGAGCCATGCAATGAATGTTTCAAAGTAAGTCACACAAATGCGTTCTTAAACGCGACATCAAGTTTTCTAGGGCCCCGTTTATAATTTGAAATAAAAAACATACATCACTCATTTTATTCTTTTGGTACTCATTCTTATCAGATTCTTGAGGGAGAAGCTAAAAATATTACTGGAAATGTCATTTCTACCGTTCATATTGTGGTATGAAATTTTTAAATAGACCTTTTTAAATGTCACATGTGTGATGTTTTTGTTTTACTAACTATATATGATAAACTAAATACTTACTTGACTTATATATGATTGGGTTCATTTAGCTTCATCAACCGGATAAGGGTGGTGAGCTTGCTTTTCCATTACTTGGTATAGCTGTTCCTCCCATATTAGGCTCTGCGATAATTTACAATGAAATCAACTCATTGGGAAACGTGGATGAGCGCACTATGCATGGAGCCTGTCCCGTTTTGATAGGTAATCGAATCCAACTTCCTCTCTGAATTCTCTTTGAATAATTGACGCTTTTATGTAACAATAATTCAAAATTGCTAAATTAGAATTTTAATTATTGTACTCTGTTGTATTTGAGCCATTTTTTCATGACTTTTACTTACAGGCGAAAAATGGATTGCAACAAAGTTGTTTCATGAATTATTGAAGGATCCAGTGATTACTTAAGGAACTACTTACCATAAAAAAATATTTCCCGTGTGTTAATTGCCTTTCTAAAATTGCCTCATGTGCATACAAATAGCTCTTACAAAATTAAATTAAAATTACTATATTCTTTCGACAACAATACTGTTTACTGCAAAGTATGCAGCATAAGTCTTGTTCTGTTGTACATTCTTTGCACTTTGCACACATGTATGTACATACAACATATAATGTACATATAAGTACTATGGTGCTGTCAACATCATCTGAACTTTGAAATGAAAATTTAGCTTTACTTGAAACATAAATCATGACGAAGAAGAGAAATATAGCTGCCGTTCTCGCTAAGTACAAGATGCACGTGGAACAAGTGTCCTTGAACGTGTTGTAAAATGCAACGAAAATATGTTGCTGAATAGATGATTTCAATGCGTTCCATTTCATCGATTTGAGAAAGTTAACAGCAAATTGTAGAGATAAAGGTACATACATATTATGTTACATCAATCAGTTTTAATTTGCGATATTACACGTAACTGTACGATAAAATTGTGGATAACGTTTGCAAAATTTATTTGGTTCCTTATGCTACCTTTTTGTAATCAATAAAATTTTAAAAGTACATTTAACATTATAATATTTTCACGAATAAATGATTCTGCCAATCTACTTTTAAATTGTTTTATGGCAGTTTCGCAATTATATATGGCTTTAAAAAAAATTATACAAAACACTTAGGTTATTAAAATAAAAAACTAATAACATATTACATGGTAAATGAGATAAAAGTAAACCTGTATCAAAAGTTTTGATTCAAAACCACTTGCACAATAGAGTCTTTTAGTAAAACTGGTTTCGCAATAACAGCAGGAAGTAACAAAAAGTTTGTTTACGATTTGCTATAAAATATCTATCCAAGTTAGCATCTAAATTTCATATTTGTGCAGCACGTGTAAAAAATATTGGTGTAAATTTGTGTGCCGAGTGCCGATGTCCACCGGCGTTACGCACTACTATCAACTATGCTAAAAAAACCTTTTGTTGATTGTTTTACGTTTTGCATAGATACGGTGAAAAAACCCAAAATATTAACATTTTGAATCTTATCATTTTGAATGTTAACTGGCTGGTCGAATCATTTCCCGTCGAAACTTTTTGACCCCGAGGTGCACCCCACAAGGGGTAGAATCCTCATTCGATTTTAAAAGGTGTAGAACAATTTGTAGCGCTATACTTTTCTCCTTACTCCCTATTCTACTTTCGCACGTACATTACAAGCATATATAATCTATGTAAAATTCTTCTTCAGTCTTCTTTATTATTGTAAAACAGTATAGAAAAGCTACTTAAATTAAGCATAAAAATCCGAATGCATGTCAATTCATATCACCTCGTGAAGTGGTGATTGTAAGGCTATAATTCTTCCACAACTCTTTAAATTAATTCATACAGTGAGTGAAGGCAAGTATTTATATTTTATATTACCGAGTTGATTAGTTATTTTTTATTATTATGTATTTCACCGCAACTTCCTGAAACAACAATCGTGTGAATTTTCTTATGTGATCTGTTGATTGCGCGACTTCACTTTCTTAGCTCTTACAATCTTACAAATGACACCTATACATATAATAATAATAATTTAATTTAGAGCTTGTTGTCACAACTCTTCAATAGACGATAGACGTGTGTGTACTTAACCTAAAACTGATTAGATTAAAATCCCTTTTGTTCACTCTATAAAACATCACAAATTTAGTCGCTCGCTGTTTGGCTTAAATAAATATTGTAACGATTGAATATAGATACATTTGACGCATAATTTTATTAAGATTAGATTCCCTTCGCATAGTTAAAAATGTTTCTGACTTTGCTACATCTACTACAACACTGCCACAATCACAAATCAAGGGTAGTGGAAAACTGGTGAAGCATGTTGTCCCTGTCATACTTATTTCCTCGGTTTTTTGCATTCATGCAACAATGTACAAGTACAAATGTGAAAGTATAACAGAGTATATAACCGCATTATGTTCTGTATCAATTTCTTTGTCTTTCGCATATATACAATTTTCACAATTTTTTTCTTTAAACAAGACAGCAACATTTTTTTCCAATTAAAAATGTATTTCACTTCTGTTTAGTATTTAGTATGCATGTATGCTTATATGTGCCTATAGGTATATGACTTATTAAAAGAGGCTGCTTGGCATATCATCTAATAAATGAGGATCCATAAAAAGTGTTAATTTATTTTTACGCACATTTCAAAATTGCAGTACACACGAGTCAGTCAATCAGCAGTATATTACCAACTCTTTTCTTTTTCATCTAAAAAACATTTGTTTGCTTACTCGAGCATTAAAAAAACAACAAACTGATTGCGTCTTCACCTTTACAGGTTTGTGCATGTGTCTATATTAACTACATCATACAATCTATAATACAATATTATTATTAGTACTCCTTAAAAAACGTTGCGGCAGAAATTTATATGTAGGCGTTACTACAATAGAGCAGTATATGGTTTATATTATTTTGTGTCTGACATGATGCGATTTCATATCTTTTGACGATTCTCACAGTTTTTTATAAATCAAAAGTGTGCTATCTCAGGATGATTTGTCTAAAAAGAAGAATATAAAAAAGATAACACACATTTCCACTAACCACACATATAGTTCATTCATTATATATATATTAAAAAGCTCTTTTATCAGCTTGCAAGAAATGTTCTAGCTGTCTTCATTTTTTGTGAGTTAAAATGGCGCAATACAATGGTAATAGTGCTACCATGCCTCACATTACTGTTGGCGATGATGATATACGAGACGATAGTATTGGCACTCTGGTACGGTCGTTTTTTTGGATTGTAGATTATTGCAGGCCATTTTTCTTTGTTGTAAATATTCGTGTATTGCAAAAGTGGATTCATTTATTCTCATACTATAGATAAGTTAGCTAGGTTATGGTGCCATGTACATGTGTTGTGGTTGGAGATTATTGATACGATACGTGCTACTGAGGCCATTGCAATTATCGACGAAAATCATTTGGCCATTAATGAACTGGCAAGCGAAATTACCAACGACACATTTGAGCAACATTCTAGTGATGGCAGGGATGTGGTTCGGTAATTTGAGGACGTTGTATTCAACAGGAGAATGTGCATTTTACTATTAAAGCTTCTCTCTCTCTCGCCAGTTCAAACTTAAACAAGTAAAAAATACAAAACTATCTTTGTAGCATAGTGGTTAAACAGAAAATATAAATGAACCGAGCTAAACATTATAAAATCCTAAATACGTGCTAATCAATAAGTGATATTGAAATAAGTTTTAAATAAATAATTTAGTTAACTATTATGATGGAGCCGTGTAAGTAGATATTTTTATATTAATTAATTCTGTGATTGTTTAAATGTTTAATTTAACCAAAGGGATCTTGATTAACGGATATCCGGCATCTAAAGTTCATTTGTGATTGGTTGAAAAAAAAAGTGAAAGATAGGTATGTAACAATGTAATGAACGAGGTTATTTATTCATAAGAAAAAAGAAACTTTCAGTGATTTGGAAAATTTTCTACTTTTTTATGAGCTTTTGTATTAAAAATCAAGGTGACACGATATTTAATATACATATTATGAAGAATAAGTACACTAAAAAAGTGACATCGCGAAGGGGAAAAGGATCAAATGTTTATATCCAGACAAGTGTGTGAAGTGAGTGACAGTGTGCCAAGTGTCACTGCTTTGTTATATAGCATTATATATCATCATCAGGTGAAAAACTGGTTATAACTATTGACTATAGCGAAAAGACGTAATGTCCGCTATTAGAGCTTTCGACAACTTCTAATAGAGATATCGTGCAGCAAGTTTCATTCGTCCCATTTTGTAATTATCTATATTCAATTATCTGATTTCCCTAATGTAGTTTGACTTCAAGAGGACATTCATACATAATACATAAAACTGTTTAGTTTAGACTAAAACAAATCATCTGAGGTGACGAGACAAAAAGAGAAATCAATAATAACTTTTTTACAGCTCAAAACACTTACTTGCTCCGCTTAAAACATACCCAACAGCCAACAAGTCACAAATCCGCGTACGGTAGTTTAGTAGTGGTGTGCAAAAAGCAATTTTTGGTTTTTTATGAGTTTTATGGTTAGTGATTTTTTTTTCTGTGGAGTAGTGGAGCCATTTTTTAATGGATGCAAGATGCAATTGAGCTATTAGTAAAAACAATGGTGCACGTTAGATGTAATGGCAAGTGATTATAATGAAAGCATCATCGTCAGCATTGTACGTGCGTACATTTTTCCTTGAGAACATATAAACGCGTACATTTTCATACATGTAATGTGTACGTAGAGGAAGAAGAGGGATATAAGACAGGAGTTTATATCGCAAAGAAATATTTGTGCAGTGAATTTTTTTGTGAAAATTGCATGAGCGCATAATAGCGCTTTATGGTTGAGTAAGTTAAAAATAAGATGTTGCAATTGCAATGTTTAAAAACATGAAAAATACAAAAAGTTGCATGAACGTTTCAGTGAATAATTTTCACATTACATGCGTTTGACATTCCATTTCAGTAGGAAAAACAAAAAAAAACACTTTTTAAAAGTAGTTGTAATCGTTCATCATGAGTAAGCGTTGACCACGCTTTCATGAGCGGTTTAAGTTTGTGATATCATAGCTTCTACAACAACAACAACAACACCACTAAAGACTGTTTCTGCTGATTCACAATGTTTTCGTCCACATTTGGATCGTGCATCCTCCTGATTTTACCCATAACCTTTACATTGGCTCTTAAAAGTGACTATTTGCAAATAGGATCGGCAGGTGAGACAGCTTTGACCGAATCAATGAAGGCCATGCTGGAAGATGGGTTCTCGCATAATGATATCATCAACAGTGTGAAATCAGAGCTTGGCTCGAAGCGGATAAAAGCTTACATTGAAAGAATGTATGACGGCGAAGATTTGAGTGAAGAAGAGCTTGAAACTATGAAATCTGGAGAAGTGGATGATTCTGATGAAGAGCTGGCAAAGGTGATTGAGGAATTCGGCAGGTTAATGGAGATTCAGGCTAATGAAACAATGGGCAATAACAAATTGTCTGATCTAGATGATTTTGGAAATGACAAAGAGTTAGTGAAAGAGTTGTTTCGTGAAAATGAGGTTGATGAGAATTTCTCAGAAAGAGACAAAGGAAGTGAGAGTGAACTTTTGCCTTTACCAAAGCCCAATTATGCTTACTCACCTTATCATCTCATTCGTCTGGTTAAGTCAGAGGAGGCGATCTATAAACCGTTAAAAAAGTATATAAAAAAGATGGAAGCGAAACTTGAAATTTTGAAAAGGTGAAATTGATTTATTGTTTAGTTGATGGTATCATCACCCAAAAACATTTGATTAGTACAATAATTTTTCAACTAATGGGCACAACAATGTTTAAAATTTTACCTGTAATGTTCATTGGTGTAATTACAGCTATACCAAGGATTATGAAGACACCACTCTAATGATTGCTCGTTCACTTGGGTCGAAAGTAAGCTTTGAAGAAATGGCTTTGGCGGTCGTGTCCAATCCACTTGCTTCATATAAAATGATTAGACGTTTTGCGTTTAAGTTACCTGAAGTGTGGAAAAATGTTGCGGAAGACATGGAGGAAGGTTGGTTCATAAAATAAAGTTAATAATTCTCTCTATACCTATGCAAAAAATATCAAAAAGTTTACCGTCTTTAATTACCCCGATTTTTTGTTGTACGATTGTGCATACATATCATGTATGTTTCTACACATTTTATCAGTTCAAAAACTATACCATCAAAAAATTTTATGTGAAATTGATCGAGGTTAGAACTTTGGAAAGAATTATCTCAAGTTCGAATGAAGCATCAGCCACCAAATGATCAGGATTGGAGAGAGTCGATTGAAGCACTGTTTCGGATTCAGTACTATAATGGATATAATGCTAAACAGGTTATTATTGTTACGCATTCAGTTAGTATCCTGTTTTTTGACACATTTGTCGCTATATACATATTTTATGCTGACAGTTTTCAAAAGGAGTACTTGGCTCGATACAATCTGGAATCATTTTAACTGCAGAAGAGTGTATGGAAGTTGGTCTACGCGCAGTGGCACTGAAACAATACGATTTCGCTTTGGAATGGCTGCATTTGGCGAAAACTAAGTATTTTAACAAAGAGGACACTTCAGAGGTGGACATAAACTTTTTGGAGCAAACTCTGAAATATGCGATAAAAGAGGTTGGAAATACATATTATTAAAACTGCTTGAGATGATTTCAAATGTTTTGTGATGAAGTATGTTCCTTGCTAAAACCATCATTTATTTTGATTTTACTCAAAAGCATAACAATGCATGGGATCAATACACAAGAATTAGAGCCAAGACTCACATTTTTACAAAGAAAGTTAACAATCCAGCATTCATTGACGGAGCGAGAAAAAAGTCTGCAGAACTACGAGAATTGACAAAACAGTACAGATCTCAAGAGGAATACGATTATCCAGATTCCGTACAATTTTATTTCTCTTTGTTCAGGCGAGAATTTACAGGTAAGCAGTTGATTATGTGTGCGTTACGGCTATCTCAGTTATCGTGTTGGTTGGAAAGATCAAAGGATCCTTATTTCTATATAAATCCAATGAAAATAGAGCTGTTAAGCGCAGATCCTTACTTAATCCAAATTTATGAAGTTATCGGGGATAAAATGATTAGTCATGTGAAGAAAATTGCAATAACAAAGTTGCAAAGATCTCAAGTGGTCAACTATAACGATCCTACCGCTGATGATGTTAGCTTGGTTCGTACTTCATCTCAAACATGGATCCCTCAGTGGCACCCTGGAACCGGCTTGAGTAGTTTAACAAAGCTTATCGAAAGACTCACAGGGCTGATCACGAGAAAGCATGGAAGTAGTGAGGACTTTCAAGTGGCATGCTATGGAACATCTCATCACTACGACGAACATTTAGATGCTGTAAGTATAATCTGTTATCTGTAATCCGTGTAAATAATTGAAACAAGTACCATCCATGTATGTATGTATGTTTCATAAACGGTACCAACAGCGCTTCCAACTATAATTTGCTGAATGCATACAATTTGTATTTCAGGTTCAAGATATCCGAAGAACAGAAGAATACGGTGACAGAATAGCAACTTTAATGTTATATGTAATTACAGAGATTAAGTCATATTAAAAACTTTTAAGTTTCGTTTAAAAAAATTTCAAAATTAGCAGCTAAATAAATATATACTGTTAATATTGATTTTTCCTCTGAAGCTAAGTACCGTAGAGGAAGGAGGTAAAACAGCATTTCCCGTGTTGGGCGTTGCAGCAAATGCTGTTAAAGGATCTGCAGTATTCTGGTACAATTTGAAGAAAAATGGCCAGCCCGACAAACGGACTTGGCATGGAGGATGTCCAGTTGTACACGGAATCAAATGGGGTAAAATAAGACAGCTACTATTGGTTTATATTTCGTTATTATCTAGTTGTTTTTTTTTTCAATAAAATAATGTCTTGATTTTTTGTTCATTTCCAGTAATGAACAATTGGATTCTTTATAACGAAAATTTTAAAACTCGTAAGTGTGCTTTAAATTCTGATAAATGAATCGTGAGTCGTGAAGCTGGAATGAAACAAGATGTGGAAGCACGGTTGAATGTGAATTGTGTCGATATAAGGAAGATTTTAAGTTTAGTAATAATTTGTTTTGGAGCCTGAACGTTGTGATGACTTGTAAATTTGTGGAGATTTGAAAGGCTGATTTTGACTACGGTGAGAAATTAATGTTCTTAACCCCTTGTGTACGGAGAGGGACACAGTTTTTAATTAGTCATAAGCTGAGTTCTATGTCAATTTGTCAATGGTACTGTAATTTATTAAACTTTTTTCACCATATTTTTTATTATTAAACGTAATTAAACTTTGGTTCATGTAATATTGTCATCAGGTGTAAGGTCAATTATACCTTACATTTCCTTAACTATATTATTCATTATTCATAAACGGTACAAACAAGATTGCACGGGCAAAAAAAATTCCAATAAGACATATATGTAATAGGTACATATGTATTTCTGAGTAAATCTCAATTTAGATGTGGTCACGTAGTCTGGCTTTCGATTGGTTTTCGACCGACTGTCAAGTCTGTTAGGAAAGGTAAAAAATGGTCCATAAAACCCAATGCTTAAGTCAACATGCTTCTTTGCACGGAGCCATTAAACCGTACTCTGCGACACATGCAGCACATTTTTACGCATTCATTTTACTAACTTCACTTTCTTTAAGTATGTAGCTGGGTACAAACAATCCACATTTTTATTTGACAAAGAATGACAAAATCATTATGTAATTACTCTACTCAGTCGCATTGTCTTTCATCGAACACAAATTTGAAGCAAACAAATTTTAATTGCCGGTGGCTTTAATAAAAATTGTCCTGAATAATCTCTGTGAATTAATCAGTGCAAGTGACAGATGAAAGTTGGATTGGAACTATTAGAAGCAATAACTTTTCATATCATAAATCATAGTAAATACTTAAGAAAAATTCTACCCACGATATTTGATGCTTACTCTGTTCACTGATAACATTTCAGTACTTTTGGTGTGGAAGTGGGCAAATTTTGTCAAGTTAAATCCAAAGTAAATATTAAAGAAAAATTCTACCCACGATATTTGATGCTTACTCTGTTCACTGATAACATTTCAGTACTTTTGGTGTGGAAGTGGGCAAATTTTGTCAAGTTAAATCCACGCGCCACTCAAATGCATTTGAACCATTTTGAAATTTTGGTGAACCCAAGGTTTCCGAAACAAAAACCAGTGAGATTGAGAATATGATAGCTTGTATAATCTCTGACAAGATCAGAACGGAGGAACGTATTTGTATTTTACCTATAAATAGCAGAAAAGATAAAAGTCAATTCTGCAAACTTTATACAAAGTGATATGATAGTTGAGAAACCTTTAGTTGGGTATAGGTTTCCCGATGTATCTAGTTAAAATGGCGTTAACAAAGACTTTTTTCTTTGTGCATGCCTACTTTTGGTTTGTTAGTTTGCAAGGACATTATCACGTTTTAGGAGAGTTTTGTAGCGCTGCACAACAACAAGCAGGAGAGGAATACAAAGCGCCGGATGTTGGGATATCTTCTTGCCACATCAAGACAGATATTGATAAGCGTAACGTACTTGAACATTCGATAAACAGCATAAAAGTTGAAACGGGTATTGATTTCATGGAAAATGGTTTGAACCAACTGGATTTGGATGCGGATTTATATTTTGGTACCAGTCCAGAGGCGATAGTACGACACACGAAAATCTCCACCTGGGACCTGGTACAACATTTTATACGAAGTATAAAAGGACTTCCGAATCCTGAGCAACATGTCGGTAAGCAAACCTAAGATACGAATTACTGTACTACATAATACCATTCAAATGCAGTATCTAGATTTGGCGTGTATCATTTCATATCAAACAAAGATCTTCATCATCCCATTGGTAGTGGAGGAAGCATCCGTGACAAACCTGCTTGGTGTTTTTTTCCATTTTTGTTAAAAGAACTGGCCAAGGTGGAGCTTAAAATTTACAAGATTCTTAAGCAATTCTATATGGAGGAAAGCAAATCCGAACCCTTTCCCGCATTAGAAAGGTATATGAATAATTTAAACCGGAATTGCACAACAGCAATAAAACTCTATTGTTTGACAACAAAATAATTCATTACGATTCAGTTATTTCAAAGATATTGAAGAAAGTTCCCTGAAGGTGAACCTTTCTATGGTGCCTGAGGAGCCTGAAAATGTCACTGACACCGATGAAGATCCATTTCTGTACATAGCGACCCATCCGTTACTAATTTATCGTTTGATTCATAGATTTGCGGTGGACTTGCAACCAATTCTATATCGTTTAAATGATTATGAAGGTTTGGCAATATTAGCATTAAAATTCGAATTATGCCGAAATGTCCTATACATTTTACATATGTATACTACCCGGGATTTTTATATGTTATTAATTCCGAAACATCAACGTAACGTTTGTGTTGTTTTGTTACTTTTCTTATAGAACTGATTAATTCTCTATATGAAATCGCTAACCCAACGTTACTAGTGTTTCCAACATCCGCAGATCTGGACGATGCTTTGGAATCGATAAGACGCATGCAAAAGGGAAATATGATGGATACGTATGATGTAAGGTTTATTTGAATTGCATTCTTTATGAAACATCAAATGATATTCTGAAAGTTCTTTAAAGTTGGCTAGAGGGAAACTAGGAAATGTCAACACAGGTATCCAAATGAATGCATTGCATGCAATCGAAGTTGGGACATTCTATCTGGAGAACAAGGTTTATGACTTTGCGGTTCAATGGCTTCATTTTGCTTTGGAAACGGTCGAAAAAAGCCCTTTGGTTGAAGCATATCCTGAAATTAAATTGTTTTTCGAGGATCAGTTACAAATGGCGGTTACAGAAGTAAGCAAAGTTCAATATTATTGAAACTATAACATAATGTTAACCGTATAAACTAAAGTACCACCGATAAACATCTCTAGGGATTACGCATTTTATCACTTTTCCTTTGTTTAGCATAACAGTAATTTTGAAAGCAAATCTAAAGATCTATGGTATAACGATGTTTTCAATGCTACAATTACACTTCCTTTTGACCCGATGGCATACGTTACAATGGCTGAAGTATTAAAACCTTCTGCGTCATTAGACAGATTTAAAACGAATTGGAATTGGGCAACAAAAATGAACTTCAGGAGAGTGTGCTCAGGAGAATATCTTCAGGTTTGACTAAAAGATTTTTAAAAGTGTAATATTTTAAAGGGTAAATAGGGTTCGTAGTTTAATTTGCTCGAATGCTGCAGACTGAAGCACAAAGGGCCATGTTAAAGTGTTGGCATCATAAGACCCCTAATCTGTATTGGACCATCAATCCTCTAAAAGCTGAACTTCTCAATCTCAATCCTCCTGTGTTTCAAATATACGACTTTATCGGGGAAAGCCTTATGAAAAAAATGAAAAGTACTGCCGCTCCGCAACAAGAACGATCAATGGTAAATGTAGTGATTCGACACAATTCATTGATTTACATGAAAGTTCATTGTACATTAGCATTAGTACATAATTTTTTTTTAGGTCGTGGATAGCTTAAATCCTACAGGATCAAAAGTAGATAGCACGCGTACTAGCTCTCAGACTTGGTTGTATGATAATTTTGAAGAAGACTTTATGCTGCCGTTGACCAGAAAGATGGAACTCATGTCTGGTTTAACTATTATGCCTCCATCTGCTTGTGATGCGTATCAAGTTGCGTCTTACGGACCATCGCATCATTATGAGACACATATAGATAGTTTTGAGGACCCACGAAGAACAATTGAGAAGGGTATATAAAATATAACTAATGTACATTAGAGTAAAATGACCAGAAGTTATATGCCTGTTTATTCTTGTAATATGTGTAGGAAATAGGATCACTACCATCATGGGATATGTAAGCTGAATCAAATTGTGGTTGCGTATCATATTTTATATATTTTATACATATTATATATTTTTATGTATTGCAATTTGCAATTGGTACAATATACATTGTACCAATTGTATATTGCATTGTAATATCCAACAGTTGAGCAACGTAGAGGTTGGAGGTAGAACAGGTAAGTCGTATCTTATTGAGAAATTTATTATTGCCTGTTTATGTGCTTTTTTCGGGTCACATCAGTCTCCTAATATAACTTTACCTTTGGTTTTAAGGGTTTCCTGTCTTTGGCATCTTCGCAGAGCCTGTTAAGGGATCAATAGTTATGTGGGATAATCTAAAAAGGAATGGTGAACAAAGGGATGAACGCACCTGGCACGGTGGTTGTCCCGTAGTATTAGGAGTTAAATGGAGTAAGTAAGCATAATTTTTAAGCACGTTATGAAGTATAAAAATGATAATGAATAATATAATAGTAATTCTCACGATGTTTATTCATTTGTTTTCTTTCAGTTACAAATAAATGGGTCTTCTATAACGATAATGCTTTTAACTTTCAGTGTACCTTAAATCCAGATGAATAACATTATATTATATAATCAAAATATTTTATAAAGGAAATATTTCATGTGTCTGAGAATTGTATTTTGTGTATAGTAGTGAACAATAAATGTAAAGTATAAAAAACAAAAATGAATAGGTGAAATCTGTTAGAGTCATTTTTATAGTCTGTCTGTATAAACACGGATCAGAGATAGGTATTTACAATTATTACAAAGATTATATCCATACGCAATTAGCTTACATATATACATAGGTACGTACTTGAAATCGTATACCAAGACCATAATGTACTACTAACATATATCAAGGGAAAATATTACATTGCTAAATTATTTCTCCTAATTATTATCCAAGCTAAATATATTTCATATAAGGTATATTCTAATTTTAATCTATGTATGTATGTATTTAAATTACAGGTATAAAAACATTCGCACACATAACCAAAGGTCGCACACTCCAAAAACCGGTCCTTCTTCCTTGTGCTGGTGGATATATATATTGTTGACCCAACATTTATAAAAATGAATACTGATTACTTTGTTTTTATAGAATGAATGAACATAACACAAATTCAATGATGCAACTAAAACAAATGAGGAAGACGGTCGACGAGACGCAGACAAACGTTGAGTGAGATCGAATGATCCAGCAGTTATTATTAGTCGAATTTTGCTTGATATCGTTGTGTGAACATAAACACTTCCAAAAATGGTTTTATGATTACGACACGATTTCCTTACAACATAGCAGCTACTTATTGAGGGGAACCTTATTCATATTTAGTAAGCCTTGTCTTAATTTTTCTTCTGTTAATAGTTTCCTGAAAAGCAAGGAATCAATAAAAATGTTTTACTGACTTGGACAATCGAATTATTAGCACTACAATAAATGAATGGCTTACTTTGTAGCTGCAATTCCTAGTATACGATCGCCCCGTGCCTCTACAAAACACTTGTCAAACCCATACGCATTTCTAACTTCTGCAGGGCTATTCACTTGAACGATTCTCCTAATAATTATAATTGCAGATTTTAAAATAAATGTTTCATAGATTTAATATTTTGAATGCAATTACAATAATTATTTAAGTATAGCTTACTCATAATCTGAAGTGTATGAGTTCCTGTGGTCCTTTTTTGATGATGCCACATGCAGACCAAGACTTCTGGACGATGTGGATGACAATATCTTCTGAATGGGGATATTTGAGACTTTCGGAAAGGAATTCATTTTGCTCAAGTTTTAGCACTGTAAACTTTGACTTGCAATTAAGTATAACTTTAGACGAGACGGCAACTATTGAAATGACTCAAGAAATCTTACTACCTTTAAATACGTTCAAATTATAACTAACCACAGACTATAACTACGCGAATGAATGAAAGTGTGGGCTTTAATTATAATATTCAGAGTCTGAATTTCAGACGTAGCAAAGCACAAAGACGCAAAACCACTTGATCTCACGCTTGTTATATGTAATTCTTATATATTATTTATTATCGAGTCAACAGGATTCGTCATTCTTCTGAGCAATGATGCTGATGCTTTCGCAGAACGGCAGAAATGATGCGTTGTCTTAAATTTGCAACGCTAATTTGATTTAAGTCACTATCTGGTTAAACAGTAAATAAATACGGAACTAGCAAACAACACGTTTCGAGAGTATCGAGATAGGCAGGACACACATAAAACAACATTCACAACTCATTATCTCACCAAAACTATTATACACACCAATGTTTTTAAACTTATACGTGACATTATTATAACCACTAACCACCACAATAGTACAAGTACAAATAAATCTTATATCTTGAATATTACTTCGTTTTCCTCACTGCGCTGGAAAAACAAGGACCATGAATTAATACGTGTTGTATGAGATGAGGACATGTGGATTAAACAAGATATACATATTTACGTGCTTATGAACAAAATGAGACACAAACCACGTACACAGTTACGTATTGTGTAGGGAAATTTAATTATGATACCAATATGTTGTTGCTGTTTCTGACTTTATCGTCTTTAGCTGAGATTTACCAAAACACGTTGCAATAGATGTATTGAGTGATTATTTTTATTTTTAACATTTAACTCTTATTGAAAGAGTAATATTTTTATACCCCCATCCTGACAGTAACTTTGATGATTGAAACATTTATTCGGCACTAAAATTTTCATGATAACCTTAACAGATCAAAGCTTAATCAGAACTGTGTAGTTGAGTTTCTTTCTAACCCCTACTTCTGTGGACTTTTATCAGTAATTGGTCATTTTTGAAAATAAAAAGAAGCTGTGATTTTGTTTTGATGCTTAAGTGGAATTTTTTTGGGATGAATATGTGCATTTTTAATGAAAGGGTGAAATGCTTTGTTTTGGGTGAGTGATTGCATTCGCTTGGTACAAGATCGTGAGTCTCGTGAGAAATGAAAAACCTGTTATATTTACTATTTTTGTTTACAAAATCTAAAAGATTGCAGATGAAGATTTAACGACAGACCCCTATTCAAATTATTTCTTGCATAATCCAGCCGAGTCCAAGCCAAACAAGCATGTGGTTACAAAGTTACAAAATCTCGATACCTATATATCCATTATGCTCAAGAATAGGTACCTAGTTGAATCAAAATAAAGTTGTAAACAGCCTCAGGGTTTAATATCATAGTTGATTTGATG
>JAHZNC010006124.1:0-23891 GCA_027744095.1 Zhuqinia jingwanae
GAAGACAGTGAGATCATAATCTTAAATTGTGTTGCATATACATATACCTACTTACCTGATATGAACAAGAAAGGCAATGGTTAATCCAAGTAAACATCATTCTATATTCAATTCTCTAAAACTCAAATCTCTACCACACTTTGGTTATAATGAAGTGACGCCTCTCTACACAGTCGAAATGCTCAACCCATATAATTAGGGTAAAATTCTTGAAACAGGGTGTTGAGAAATATCATAGGAAGATCCTTAAAAATGCTGCAAAGTTTCATAATATTTTACATGTTTCATTTAGCAGTTTATCAAATAAAATAAAATCCGACACAACGGGGCTACATTACATGTAAATATATCAAAAATAAATTATAAAAAATGCAGTTTAATATGGGCATTGTCATCCTAAGATTATAATATGTCATTAAAGGGACGTGGCTCACGTGTTGAGATTGGAACATTGTCATAGTCTTTTGTGGCTAATTGTTTAATAAGTTTAATAAATTGTTTGCAGGTAAAGCGACGTGTGGATTACAAAGGAAATCAGCAAACAACATCATCCGATGCAAGGAACGTGGATCTGGCAAATTACAATGTAGAATTTTTGAATACCAAGCGATCAAAGGATGATAAGGACAAAACCGGGGGCGGGAGCATAACATACGAGAAAACTGTTGGGTCGTCAACCAGTGAGACTGACTCATCCACACCTGATGATGAATGGGTTTGGTTGACCTCCCACTCCAGGATCCCGGTAAGTACAATCAAAAGATTAAAAATAACCAAGTATGTCCTTCCACATGAATAATAGATATGCTACTATAGCATTCTCGCTATTCTTAGTATTTTTGAATACAATGAGCTGTTTCCTACTGTGCTTAAATTTCATTCATACATACTTTAGTTGAGATTATGTCGCCTTAAAAGGTATAACTTGAGTCATTGTTTGAAAAAAAATTTGCAATTCATACATATGCATACACTTTGATGTAATATATTTTAACACTTAACTCATCCTCTCCTCTGCTGTGTCTGTGTGTACGTTTATTTTGTAACGACTATTTACAAATCCAATATACATTAGTTAACATGTTGGTAACTACTACACTGTTATTATTCAAATTTACAAACATATAGTTTCATAATTACCGTATTTACTAATTGCAACTGAGAGCTTTAGAATGAGCTAAATATGGCAAGCGAAACTTATAACTGGCAAGTAAAAGCTTAGAAACATGGATTGCATACTTGCATACAGTTCTAAAAAATAAACGGAAGTAGAAACGGGGAAAGTTTTCTTTTTGCAAACATACAGAAATAATAATAATATAACTATATGCATATAACATACCATAAACAATGTAAAAACAGTGTGTGTACTACGGCGATGATGACGTGTGGGCTTGTCTCGGGATAAAATGTGTAACAGTTCCCTGAGATAATATATTTTATTTCCTTGTTCTTTGACACTTTGCTAACAACTTTAATGAACTTAAAAGCTTTACGAGAGATGAGTTTATGAGGGAGGCATCACGCAACATTGTAATAAACCCAAACACAACAAACCAGCCATGGTGGGTTGCGAAGTTTTGATAAAATACTTTAGTATTACTACTCTCATTTGTTGTTTTGTGTTTCTGGTGATGGTGGTGGTTGCTCTGTTGTGGCATCAGAGTTTATGGGCCAAGCGCGGTTAATAATGAAATTTCAACTGCAACTCTGCATTCATAATCATGCATATCAATACATATATTATTTTGCAAGCGCATATATCTAGTTTCTTTTGAATAAGTTTTTTTGTTGTTTGAGAATGAGTTTTAGGCATTTGTGTTCTTTATGTGGCAATTGTCTGGTGTGGGCATCCAGCATGTAACCGCAGCAAATGTATGTATGTACACAGTAACTCTTGTCTTGTCTTAGTATGGTCACAAGAATTTTTTTTATGTAGTCTGGGTGTGTGTTGTTGATATTTAAAATGATTACTTCCTTACTGTATTTTATAAAGTATATAGTTTTGTACAAAAGTTTATATTTCTTGTAGGATGAGGTAATAAACTAATGTAAATGCACCTTGTTTTTTTTGTGTAGAAACCTGCAATTTTATCTGCAAGCTAATGTAACTATAAATAGGCATAATTATCATCTTTCGTAGTAGCAGTGCTTTCTGTAAAAAAGTGAGCAGTAATATGTAGTAGTAGTAGTAAGCTTGTACTCGCACGCATCCGCAAGCCCGCATAAGGGAGTTATTAGGATGAAATTTTCATTTAATCTTGGGTAATTTACAGCCCAAGTGGGAACATTGTTTGTCTAATAAATCACACGTCATGTGTACGGACCAATACCTTTATACTTTTTGTTACAAATTATTTTCTCCCGACCACAAATACAAATAATATATGTGTAGGTGCATAATATGTAACAAAATGTGAAATTTCCTTATAATAATAAATTTCTCTCAAACAGTGTGTGTTGTGTGCAGTGTACTGTGTGTCTCAACATCACAAACGTGTGCGTTAAACCAAAGAAAATAGGGATAAAAGATTGGGGGGATTGCTAACTTTTTATTAATATACCTAGATAAACATAATGTGTGTGCTTACCCTGCAGCAGCAATATAAATCAGCTATAGTAGATTTGGAAGTATACATACACATACCTACATTACAAATAGGTACATATACTTAAAAACAAGAGCAGTCTCATCATCACCAAGAATTGGTGTAGTGAGGGTTTAGGTTGTATTCAAGAAAGCTCATGAATTCCTAAACAAATGCCTAATTAGAATTATTGTTTTCCAAGTACTCAGACTATCTATTATAGTAGAAGTAAGTATTATTGCAGCTCGTATACAAAAGTGAATCTATTGTTGGTTATGTACGCGTGTGTAGTTTTATACGTACCGGGTTGGTTACATGCAGAACGAACATGATAACATGAACCTTCATTTGTGGTTTTTAGTTACAAAACAAAAGTGTATAGCCTTGTCTATGACTTAATTGTAACTAATTACCAAAGCATTTCCCCAGAAAAAACACAGAGAAATTCCAAAAAAAACCTTTATCATTATCATCGGATCTACTTTCCCTTCTTTGTACACAAAACTTAAATCTAAATTTAAATTAAGGAAATGTACACGCGCTTTCACTGCAGATGCGTAGAATATTAATTATGCATGATCCGAATACATAATAATGAATAATGATCATACCTGAAGACGACAATGTTAATATTTTACATTTTAATGAATATGATGATGATGATGATGATCTTCATCATATCATTAATAATATATACAATACATCCCTTTGCATCCCCTGGCTGTATAAATACTGTGAAACCAAAGCAAAATCAATAATAATATACATGGCAGTTGTTATTATGATATACATACATAATATGTACATACATATTTAAAAATTCATCGATGATGATGATGATGAGAGAAATAGGAAAAACCTTATCAGCAAGTTACACACGCAACTTTTTCCCTTCACTTTTTCTTTGAAGTAATAATTGATTTCATTAACAATCCAGTGTACTATGTACACATTATATTCCCGTTTTCTATATCCAGCACATAATATATCATACACAACACACATAACCGGATGATGTTTTCCTCCTGCTTCACTTGTGTTTTTCTTCTCTTTTCATCTTTTTTAATTAACGGAGAAACTTTAGAAAAGATGAATACAACTTTACATGTACATAAATGTGAACTGTATCCTTTACGCTCTTGCATGTATATTTTAGGCGAATATGCCTGCTCGTAGAAATTTCTACTTGCTCTCTTTCTCACTTCCTTCTACACTTTTCTGTTAGGTATTCCCTGGCTTGTTAATGATACATGAGGACTTGAGAAGAAGGGAAGATGAATGGAGGGTTGTGAATTGATGCTTTTGGTGTGAGATGGAGAGAAAATGACGAGGGCGATTGGAAGTAGAGTAGTATTTGCGAAAGCATACGCATAAACATAATATGTATCCCTTCTCTCTCTCTTGCTTTTGTTTATTAGAGTTTTATGGAGTTATTATTTATTAAAGGCAAGAAAGTCAGAAACTGTTGATGCATCATTTATAAACAAAGTCGAAAGACGATTAATTTCGTATGCATATGATAATTTCTCTACCAACAATATTCGTTACTAGTTTGCTACAAAGTTCGTCCATAATAATGAGTAGAAGTAGAATCTTTACTTACATTAATGTTTCCTTCAATGCAAGGTTATACAGGCAGTGTGGGATATCTGCATAGCCACCTTCCACATTTTAATTCGGAAATCCTCTTCAGAATTCTTATTTCGGCAAGGAAAACGCATTAAGATGCTATATGGAAACGGGAAGGGTTCTTTAAGGCACTTTCCAATTTGTATACACCTATTTCCCAAATCTTATTTTTAACTGCCCCCAGACATATACATATGCATTTTGCATTATTATCGTGACGCATGCTACACACTGTGCTTTGCGCTGCAGCGAAATTCTGAATATTTCTGCAAGTCTAAAATATATTGATGTTTTCAGACGTCAGAAATGTTATGTTAATTCATCGTCTAGTACTATCATATACCTTCTTTGCGTCACACCGTCACAAGTTTCGTCTCAAACTTTATGATCATGATGCGATATAATAAGTACCAGAAGTAACGGAGATCTGCCATGATTTTAGGTGGATAATGTTATTGCTTGTTGCTTACATATCCAATCGAATCATTGTTTGTCGCTACAAAAATTTGTTAATTCTTCACTTGTTTTATTGTCAACCTTTCAAACGATATACTATACAAAGAAAAATAATTAAAAAATGCTCACACCCTTTTACATGATAAAAAAAAATTAATTCGCTTTTTGGACCAACACTTCTGCTGCTGCTGCCAGAAAGAAAAAGAAAATATTTAATTTGTTGTCTGATTAGTTATTCATTCACGTTATTTATTCGCTAGAGCAAGTTGAAACATAGGCCCCTGTCATGTAATATTGTTTTATTTTCATGCAGAAATTCCCTTATTTCTTCCATTTTAATTTCAAGCGCCATAAATCAAAAATTTCACGCTTATTTTTTTACATTGCAAGATTGAAGTAGAAAAGAGATCTCGCTCAATAAGCGCCCTAAATGGTGGCGTGGAAAAGGAGTTTTATTGCTTTGAGAAGATGAGTTTAGCGTGGCATATTGAAATTCTCTCATGTTTACATTGGATTGTACAAATGACATTATAAGGACGACTCGCCATGTGTTTTATATTTATATAATATTGTATCAACGCCTTGTTTCGTTATTACTACTATATATGCACGCTTCTGCTTTTCATTACCTTGTCATGTGGAGAGAATCCCAAATATTAAGTGGCAATTGAATTAAAATTGGATTTGAGGAGAAAAACTAGCCATGAATAAACCTTTAGCATCCAGGGTGTGAATGAGCTTGTTAAAGTAAATACAAGGCATATGGCTGCAATAAAGAGATAACATCAGGGAAAACAAAAAAACTCACACACGCAGTTGATTAATAGCCATGTAACTTTGTCGCTGTTTATGTGCAAAAACTTTCGCATAGTAAAAACAGCAAACTGGTTCCCGGGTGGCATCCTTTTATAATTCTGACGCGTGCCCGGGGATACTATAACCACCACCCGATGTGTCGAGTTGTTAAAGACTTGCCATTGACTATAATGTTTTTGTGTTAAGTGGAAATATTTATTTATCCTTTTAAATCGTGAATGCAAATGAAAGAAATGACGGAATCATTTCTCTTCTTCTCTCTCTCTCGTCCTTCGTCATCACAATCACATCAGGAATTCCCGAAAAGAAACAAAGTTGAATGCTGGGATGAATGATGATGTTAAAATACAATATATATATATTTCATGCAAGCAACGCATCTTCCTACTTATATGTGTGTGCATGAATCTTTCATAATCTGCATACAACATATCTACCTATACACACATATCCAAGCAGACGAAATAATGTCCAGTGTTTGTATTATGTACAACTTGTGTTGGGATACAATTCTTACCTAATATTTATCTTATACAATGAAAAGCTTTCAGCAGGAACATTCCTAACGCTGAGCTATGCTCATGTATTTTAAATACTTCTATACAATTTTTGTTCGCACCTTTAAGTTCAAAAGATTTTCTGTGTTGTTGTTGTGTAAAGATGATAAAGAGGTAGAAAAGTGATGATGACTGGAACTACAAAGGCACACCATTTTTATTGTATTGTATAATATTGCAGTAGTGTATGCTGGCAGACGAAGACACATAAAAAGATGCGGGTATCGTAAATTTAAAAGAAGCAATTTGTAATAAAACATAATGGTTACAACAAAAACTCACGCAGAGGCTTTTCAAAGACGGGAATACCAAAATGATAAATTATAGTTAGTGTGTATGCATAGTAAAATGATATGACGCTGCGTGTGTAAATGAGTTGATAGTCTTGCTGTCTACTTTTGTAATTACAAAATCAATGATTTCTCACAGAATTTTATTTCCAAGAGAAGATCTCTGAATCTCTACTCTTTACACGTGCACCCCATCCTCACCGCCATCAAAGCTGTTTTGGCAACAGACGCAGACAGGAGAAATCCCGATGAAGTGGTTTTACAAGACAATTACAAGTGTTTGTTTATATTTACCAGCATGTTTTCACATTTACAAAGTACTCAAAATGAACAGACGAAAAAATATAATATACATACTTATTACATACATGATACATGTGTCATATCTCTTTTTGGCTGTTTCAAAATCATGTTTGCAAAGCAATTTTACCGTGTTGCATAAGAACAGGGCCAATCAATAACACTTTGGTAATAGATAAACCTAATTTATGCAAATTCAAACAGACTGGCAACGCATGAAGTGCTGCATTTCATTTCAATTGTCTTTTATTTCCAAACTTCCATGACTTGAGACTGGACCTGAACTCACTCAATCAATACAAAAGAGTTGAGTAGAGCAGACAAGTTAATAATAACCGTCCTTTCGACTAGCTTCAAAATAACCGTTAATATATACATAGCTTCTATATATTCAACATTAGTATACATTTATAATCTCTTGAATAGTTACTTGCAGCCATTGTATTTTCAATGAGTTTGTTTAAAAAAATATATGTTTAAAATTCCTAGTATGAAAATATAACATGTGC
The DNA here is from genome assembly GCA_027744095.1 of Zhuqinia jingwanae. Lineage (NCBI taxonomy): Eukaryota > Metazoa > Arthropoda > Collembola > Entomobryomorpha > Paronellidae > Zhuqinia > Zhuqinia jingwanae. The sequence goes on from JAHZNC010006124.1 coordinate 7,146, forward strand.
CAATGTTCACTTCACTCACGAGATTGTTCGATTTAAACAAGTTTTCACATTATCAAGTTGCAAGTTTGATAATCGCAAACTTTCAAATTGAAAATTTTAAAACTTTTGTATTTATAGGTTTTGATTGTGAAGTGAGGAAGACATTGGTATTTATAATTCCGTGCAGATACGTCTAAACGTCTCTATCTAGTGTGGACTGAGACAGCAATGGCAGCAAAAAACACATTCACTATATAGCGTTATACTTAACCTCGCACCCTCTCAAAGAAACTATTTAGGCTTGTTACCCAAATTTGCTGTGTCACGCTTTAAAACAGAAGGGGTTTGAGCATATTACTTGTATACTTTCTCGTAACGTGACATTGGTCCACTCCGTGAGTAAATACATCTTTTGTCTTAGAAAAAACAAGTAGACATACAACATATGATGAGCAAAGTTATTGAAACATCAAGGTGTGCTCATAAGAAACTTTCTGTCATATTATCCGATTTGATCGCATGAATGATAAATTAGAATTATATTTAACATAAAAAGAACAGGTTTAGTCGAAGTCGTGTGCAACTTGTCTAATTCCAAGTTCCAAGACAAGTAGTAAAAAGTTTAAAGTAAAAACTACAATATAGCACCCATTGAATCCACAACATAGTACACTCTTACAGTGTATTCCAATTCCAGTTGTAGTAATGCCAAATTCAATTTTGCGAATTAAAACGTGATTGGTAAAAGTATCATGGTTATTTTAGTCCTATGGTATAGAACTTGTAACGTATTAAAATATGGGTATGTCTCCACTTTATTGGGTGAATATTCAGTATTTTGTCTTGCTTTACACGGCCATATGCACTTGTCTTGAAGAATACCTAAAATTAAAATTACCACATGCAATTAGATAAAATTGCACTGCAACAAGAGAAAATATGTTATTTCAATGATGTAAATAAAGGCGCCTGAATGCTTTCTTGTAAAAACATATTTTTTTAAATTAAAAAAGCAATAACAAAATTGAAGAGGCTACATATTGATGTAACCAAATATGACGATGTGGCTTCTAGCGGTTATATATTCTGACTTTGTTTTTGATTAACCCTCATATATTTATACACCACCACACACACCACACCGCATATTGTAGAAAAGGAGTGGTTACGACAGGTACATTCATACTCATACCTACATATGAAATATATATTAGGCATGATCACAGTATGATGATGTAAATCGAGCTACTTATTGTGATGCTTTTACTTTATTTCTTGGGACAGTCCAGCCACCTGCACGAATGATATTTACATTTTGAGTACCTAGTGTAGCACATCATACAAATGACTACTGTCTTGTTTTTTTGTTCAAATGATTATGTAGTTCAGGATGTCAAGATAACATTCGAAGGATCAGAAACAAAATATTACAGTCTACAACTATGATTCTGATTCTGAGTCGTTTCTACATATTTTTTATTTTTAGTTTTGTTTTACTTGTGATTGTGAATGCCAATTGCCAACCCAATAAATATGCAAATAGCATGCATGCATATAAGGTGTGTACATATATACACAAGTAGATATACAACATAGGTAATTATATACTATGCAATCAAAGAAATTAAACGAAACCTGTATTACTGCATTTTATTTAAATATCACATTTATCATTACTTTCATTCTATCCACCCACCCCCCACGGGGTAAGATCAAATAAATCTTAAAAGATATCAAAAAGTAAGATTGCTATATACTCTGACAGAACAAACCAAACAAACAACTTATTATTATTATTTCGCAAATTCTGTGTTTTATGAGGAAAGACATATTATACCTGTCAGCCTATTGTCTTTTCGTTTTGGTGATATTGTCTTCCATTCATAAAGTTTCATTTTACAGTAGAGAGATATTGCTTTACCTGTGTACAAAGTGTAGGAGGGAAAACTGTAAAAAAGGAAGGTTTTTATGTAGGCAGCATTATTATGAGCCATATAAACAGTTTTGATAGTGTTTTTGCTCATGGTAGTTTTATTTTTATGGCATGTTGTTTTCTGGAAAAGTCATCTCATATTGTCTTAAAAACGTGTGACAAATGTTACACATGAAATTTTTCTCCATTCTCCATGATACAAGTCACGTAGAACAAAAAAAATATTGTCATCACTTTGAAATCCTTGAATCCCACAAACATGCAACATAATAGCTGCCATAGTATGCATAAGGCATATACCCTGTCTGTTTAGAAGGAAAGCGTAGTGAAACAAGAAACTCAACTACTAGGAAGTTTTATTATCAACATGAACAATGAAAGTAAAAACCGCATTCTAGCAGTCAGTCGGTAAAAGTAATCATAACTCATACGTCATGTGTATGTCTTCTTTTGCTATAATGGATCTACAAACGAATGAAGTGCTAAAATTACACCAAAGAATTGAGAAAGTCATTTCATTTTCTTGTTGTTCCCTTGCCTCAGCTCTACTCTGCTGAGTGTATACTAAATGCAGAATTGTCATTTTTGTTATTTCGAAATAAAAAGTTTTTTTTATGACTCAAATAATGTTTTAACGGTCTAGTTTGTTCAACTCTGTTTGATTATGATCTACAGTTACTTGTGATCACGCAAACATTGAGCTCCATATTTTTTATTATTGCAAACCCTCCTTATATTAACCCATACGCTCACATCATTATTATTGCGCTTTTGAAACAAGAGTCTGTCTGTTGTAGAAAACTATCTTCTAGCGTCAACGTGGTGGAATGGGATGAGTGTCTACTTGTTTCCATATTGGCTATTTTACACTGATCGACCATGTAGAGATTCAGATATGTCATTTTGATAAGCTTGAGGTTGGCTGCATCAAAAACAACAAAACTTATATTGAAAATCGTCGAGTTTTGGATTTCATTTTAATAATTTCTCTATATTTATATCTTTTAAAAACGTCGTGTAATGCAAATCAGGTACAAAAGTACGTTCGTGCCAACCTGTCCATCCGGCGTTTGGGCTTTCCTGTTCCCACACTTCGTTAGCATGGAGGTGTCTGATATGAACGACTAGTAGAGCCTTTAATTTTCAGCCCAATATCTATGAAAAGCTATACAAGGATTTTTTGCCAATAATTGTTACAAACACCTTACGAGGCAATCTTATCTTATATCTGAACATTACTTCCTTTTTTAATAGAAACTTTTAACCTGCTTTGCCAGACTGCATTCCGATGTGTTATGTTTTTGCATATATGTAATCAACTTTTCAGGAATTTTTTCCACAGGAAAGACAAAATCAAATCTTGAAAAGCGATTCTATCAAAGTCCAAAACTCAAATCTCCGTGATAAAAAATCCCCAATGTTAAATTTTTATTTTATTATTTTACGTCAAGCTAAATACTTTTATGAAAACATTTGTGTGCAAGAATAAAATGCTTTGATGTCTTCTTTTAAATTAAGATAAAATACGGAGGGACGAACGAAACAGCTTTCATTTTTTTATTTAAGAGGAAACATCGTTTCACGACATTTATATTTATAATCTTTCTTAAGTCTGTGAAGAGAAATGTTTCTGTCAAAGAACCAGCCCACAAAACAAAGAATTCTTTGGTCGATTACTGTCTGTCCATTTACTAAAATGGATTTTGACATTTCTTTTTGCTGTTTGACATTATGGGAAAAGTACTCAACAAATAATCCAAAAGCATGGAGATGGCTTAATATATACGAAAATTGTAAACTTGAAGTAGTATGTATTATAAATATTCTTAAATAAATATATCACAACGAATCAACATCATCATCATCTCTTGCAATATTGGCTCCATTTCCTCTTGCGTTTTCCTGTCGTCCTACTACACAAGCTCTCTGGTGGCTTTTGCCTTCAAGCTAGCTTCTTTCCCATTTCCAATTGTGTGGACTCTTCATCATCAAAACATTTCCTCCCGGCCCTGGACTGAATACATACAACTCATATGCATCTGATGAACTCAGCCTGCCTTTCTGTATTTTGTTATTATTATGGCTCAAGCAAACATCATCTATCAGCCTTATCTTCTCCTCTTTATCGTTTAAAAGAGTACATGGTTGACGGTTTGTTAAATCACTTCATCTTTTGTTTCTGCCTACATCATCATCATTTTCTCTGAGATATTATTTTACTGTTTGATGATGTTGAAGTTGAAACGTAGCGTGGCATTCCAAACTTGGTTGAAACAAAATGTGTAATAAAGTCAGCAAATGTAGACTTTCAATGTTTTTACTACCTTATAATATAAACCCAGACAAAAGGGCTGTTGCCCTAAAGCCATCAAAGCTCATCATTTTCTTTTAATTCTTTGGGAAACTCTTTTAAGCCGCTTTCCTCTATTTGAATGTTTATTCTTCGTCAATTCAAAGCATAAAAATTGTTTATCTTGGTGTTTTGTGCATTGTTCAGGTGGACGTACAGTGTATGTCAATTTTGTTCATTTTCCATTTGTTTAGTTATGACCTTCTCAAGATAGTATCAGGAAACCTCTGGTATGGGGTAATGTGAGGCTTTCAATGAAGAAGAAAGTACTATATGCAAGTTAATGAGAAGAACGAAAATGAAAATTTGAATGAAAAATGATAATGTTTTACATTTAAGCTAACTACCTATATAGAGACCAACTTTCAATTCCTAATTTGTTGGCTGTCTTCTCATAATAAATTTTGGGGTGAAGCAAGAACTAAGGAAAGACATGTTCAGTTACTAACCGTAATAATAATGAAAATCTTAACAAAAATAAACTTTCTTGATTATTTACTACTTGACATAAACATGAGTTGTTTAAACATAATGCAACAAAACTTTAAATTGCAATCGTAGTCAATATCCGATTTGCAAGGTTTTTTACATTGCATAGCCACGCCACTATTTAATCTTAATTATAGTAGAATACTTTTTGTGTAAATTTTTCGTGAAAGATTTTTTCTGTCATTACTTGCAAAGTTTTCAATTAGTTTTAGTTGAAGGTAGAATAACGGTCTTACCATTTGTCCTCTTTTCAAAGAACCTGTCATCTGTAGTTGAACGATTCATTAATTTCTATTTTGGCAAAATGAGCGGATATTAAATTCTAGTGGTTATACGCTTCCTGTCAACCTCACTGCTGCCTACCTCCTTTTTTTCTAAAAGTTTATTGTCAAAAATTGAGAAAGTCATTTGTTTTATGTGGAGTGATTGCCTGCAAAGTAGCCGCCCCGCCCTCCATCCTCATTATTTTTGTCTTTAAGTAAATGGGCCAACATCGGTATTCTGGCAGCAAGCTGGTTTACATCTTGTGTTTTTTTTTCTTCTAAAAAATGTATAATATACATATTGCTTATTTCAAGGAAAATACATGTATATTTAACACCATTTGCATTTTACCAGATGTGTATATTGTGATTTAGCATTTGAAAGCACCTCCTCCTACTCCTACTTCTTAAAAATGATTTATGAACACGCTGTTCAACCGCAGTTGTTGCTTTTAAAAAGTGTGTTAATTTAATGAACAAACATGTAAATAACATAACACTATGCTGCTAGTAGTTTAGCTACTGTATTTCTGGGAACGGGTTCTTTAATTACTGTAAAAAGAGAAGAAAAAAACGAATAACAAGTACATATAATAATCTGTTTTATGTAAATTGTATTATATTATGTATAATGCGTGCATTTAATTATGAATAGTTAACGTTATTATACGGTACAATGTCGTTGCAAACAGATCATTAATTATTAAAAATTAAACTATCCTTTAACAGATTTGACAGGGATCTGTTTAGTAATGGTTTCACTCTGAGAATTTCTGTCGTTATCATCACAATCGCAAGTAGGACATCCATCTAGGCCAATTGCCGATCTGCAAGTAGGGAGACAAGTTGGCGTTGCACAAGGTTTTTGAGGTTCTTCAGTTGTTGTTGTCGTCGTTGTAGGCTCTGGACACATCCTTTGGACGCAGGTTACTGATGGTGGTGTAATACACGTGCATACTGGTATTCCACATGGAGGTTCCTCTCCCGTGTACTCATTAGTATCATCACTGCGTGCTCCAACCGTACTTCCCAAAGGAAGTGTTTTATTTCCAAATGAACATGACAGTACCATTTCATCCGCTAGTTGCTCCAGTGTTGGCTTACTACCACATGAAGACATACATTGTGCATCAGTCACAAAATTATTCTTGTTCCCTTTGCAGCCAGAATACACGAAAGGCAAGCACTGCTCTGCAACCGAGTCGTAGTAAAATCTTAGCTGCTTTCCGTTACAGTTTCCAGGGGCAGGGTCCAGGTTGCAAAACTCTGTTGATATATCATTTAGCAAACAAGCTTGCATTAGAAAAATTACATTTTTTTTGTCGTGCAGTGCACAGTGTAATGTTGGAGCAAATCTAGTTTTGCCGGTCGAGAGTTGATTATAATTTTCTTGCGGTCTACTCTAGCTAGAGAGAGTCTAGATTAATATGTGATGACAGCAATAATAATGCAATCACATTGAGTAAAATGTTATTATTGTGATAGCGTATATAGGCATGAACCCACGTACTCCACTCAGTTTAATGGCATTACTATGAGTATGCACGATTACTTTTGTACACATACAACTACAGCATATACCTTTTTGTTGAGATTCCGGTTCAAGTATTTCGATCTCTCTTGCGGAATTGTTCTCAGTTTCTCCCAGTTCATGAACTTGGGGTTGACGTGGTTGATTAAGAGTCCCATTTGTACTCTGACTTCCTTCAGCTTCTAATGGTTTTTTGCACAAGTTTTCACAGTCCTCTCGGCTATTAAATCGATTAGCATTCCCGAAACATCCAGAGTAGAAGAACAATTTGCAAGATTTTGTTTCAACATCGTAATAGTAAGATTTTATCGCATTATGGCAAGAGCCGGTCGACTTTGGAAGTTTACATCTTGCTGTGAAACCGGCTGAAGGTGGGAGTGAGTCTCTGGCACCTGAGCACATAACAAAATGAATTATGTAATAATAAACATAAATCATTAGGCCTTCTTCTCGTCGAATGAAACAAAACCTTTTTAATTGGTTTTTACGGCTAAAATAAATATATTACACACCACCTAGGAATAGTAATAAATAATTTCTCATGTCGTGTATATGGATATTATTTTACATGTGGCATTGAATAGCGCAATAAAAACTTACCATCAACAGCAGGAGGACTGCCTGGAGCTACATTCTCACCAGCAGGGTCTCGATTTCCCCCTTGCCCACCATCAGGACTAGCAATTCTCCATCCTACTGTTCTGCGTGGTCCATCTTCCTGGTGAAAGCCTAATTTTTGGCAGGTTTGGTAAGCACTTTGCGTCACAATCTTCTAGGGACTGGAAATTATTTGCATTGCCTGAGCAGCCACCATACTAAAAAACCAATTCATAACTATTTTACCAACAAAATCATCTCAGAAATGTAAAACAATGTGTATTACAGTCAAAAACTTTTTACTAATGCTTTTCTCACGTAGTTATTTCGTTCTTACCGTAAAAGATTTGCAAAATTTGTGCTCTGTGTCATAATAAAAGCGTCGTACAAATGCCTTGCAACGTCCAGTCCTTGGTGGCAGTTTGCAATCTTGCTCCGCTTGTTGTCTAGTTTCTACTGTTCTTTCGTCTCCAAAATTTACCCTGCTAGAGTCTCCATCTTCATTGTTGAACATTCTTGCTGATGTGGACATGGCTCGTTGAGGTGACACATTTGTTTTTAAATTTTCAACTGGGATACTATTCAAACATGTGGCTTCGCAAGATTCCATTGTGTAAAAATTGTTTGCATTTGGCTTGCATCCGCCAAAAATGAACATTTTGCATTCGTTGTCTTCTGCGGAATAGTGATATCTTGGAAAATAACCTTTACAACGACCAACTCTTTTGGGTACTGTGCATGGGTCAACTTCTGACACTGCAGAAAAAGAAGAAGAAAACAACAACTTTGTATATTATGATTATTTGGGTCACGAAATTCGCTTGATGAGAAAATATTTCTTCAATGGCTTATTTTTTCGTAATTTGCCATTTTCCCTGTATCCATGAAATGGCTACAAAAGTGCTAGACCATATGTAGTTTTGCAAGACAACAACATACAAATTTAATAAAACACTTACATGAAATAGATTTAGTCTCCTGTTGGGCGCTTGGGGAGGCCTTAATCTGACGACTTCTTCCTAAAAGGCTAGAGCCACCCGTTGTTTTAGTTGGAGGACTAGGTGGAACTAGGGATAACGGTAATGCAACCTCACAAAGCTCTTGACAATCCTGTAATGATGCGAAATTGTTCAAATTGCCTCTGCATCCCGTATAGACAAAACTTTCACATTTATTGGTCTCTGGATTAAAGAAAAACCGGGGACGATGCCCTTTACAATTTCCTTCAACTTTTTCCATTGAACAAGCTTCTCCGGAACGGGTGTAGGGGCTGGTGGGTCTTTCAGGTTGAGTTGGAGGAGAAGGAGACACAGGAACTGGAGAACCAGTTGAAGGCGGTTCTGGAACTGAGCTTCCAGGTGTGGTCGTTACCACTTCGGCCTCAGATTCCTGTTGTTCGTCCTCAGCTATTGTGACACATAAATTTACATTCATTTCATTACACAATGTGTACTCTCTTCTCTTATGCTAATCATAACAGCATTCGCACAAACAAGGAAACAAAATCCATGCTATAAAGTTGTGAGAAATGGGAATGACAGTGTTAATTCAATCATTTCATTTAATTTTCACAAGAAACTTACGACATTCCCATGAAATGGGGCAGCAGGTGGTGGTTCCATCCTCCTTTTCAAAGTAGACTGGAGCACAACCTTGTGCGAGGTAGTGAGAGTAATAGATTTCGATTCCGCAATCCACTTTCTCGCAGTATAATTGAACCCTCGAGAGAAGTAGCTATTTATATTAAATATTAATTCAATTAATGACGTGAAAATATGTATGGACATAAAAGTCATTGTATGAATAAGACATGGAGTTTAGAGCATTTTTTTGTATAAATAATATTACTACTACTATTACCATTATCAGGATTCCTTTGACATAAACATTTTGAGCACGGAGATTTATTGGGATACACCCGTTGTCCTTCATAGTATCCTTCTCCATCCACTTGACATTTGGCTAATACATCCTTCGCATCCACTTGTTCTTCATTACCTGGATCCGTTATTACAGTTAATCCGCCTACAACAATACAACATAAGTACCTAAATTATATGTATATACCGTTGTGAATTTCTCAGTGGAAACCGACATACAGTGGCAATTTTGATCCAATTGGGTCAATGCCTTTTTAGATTTCAATGCACCACGTGCCATATGCTCACCTTCAGGACAATGGTAGTCGTAAGCACAGCAGCTTCCCTTTTTATACAACGGAACACAATTCTCTTTTCCTTGCGGTCTGCCTCCCAAGTGTTCCGGGCATTCAATTTGTGCACAGATGATTCTTGGTGGTTGTCCAGGTTGGGAGGAGGAATCTGTGCAGATGCACCCAGCACGGCAGCTTCCCGTATCGGATGCTTCATCAACCATCTCTCCGACAGAATAATGCCTTCCTTTGTACCTACATAATTGGGGCACTGTGAGATCTGGAGCAGCGGTTGTCCCTTCATTATTTGTGTCCTTTTCAAGTGTTAAACTACGTGATTCAAGCGTGTTATTTTGAATGCCTTGTTGTTGATCAGCTAAAATAATACAAGAAGTACAATAATAATATTATATATTACATGACCTGCCGAATAATTTGAAACAAGAGTCAGCAAAGACGTGTGAGCAAACATGATAGTACTACAAAAACATGTGTCGGTCATAAAACAGCAAATAAAAAGCCTAGCAAACTTCCCATATAATCTTTTCTTATGACACCATCAACACCATGCGAGCCACTGAAATAATCTTATCACAATGTTTACTTAATACTATTATTTTTTCCTCCCTGGTTCTTAAGTAAATATACACGCTCACAAAAAGACACTTACGGCATTCATAGCGCGTGGGACAGCAAGCCTCTCCATCGTAAATGGGTGAGCATCCTAAACTGGCATAATGATCGTACAAAGCCCAAGGACATTCCACATCACTGCATTGAAGATCTAAGCAAACAGAAATAAGACGAAGTGTAAAACAAGTATTTACTCACCACACACAAACTATACCTATATCCATTAGCAATCCTTGTCACTGCGCTGATTAAATGAGATGTCATAAATTGCTATCTTTGTCTGTATTTTAATGCTAAAAATAAGTTGTTGATTCTGTTAATCAGCAATATAAAGTATCACTTTTCATGGGAATCACTTCATCATAAATTAATGTCAGGAAAATTATGAACTTGAAACTGACGAATATATATGTACAGTATAATATGTATATTTTTAATTTTAATTTTACATAAACAAAAATTAAATTTTGTTTGTTAATTTTCCTCAAATGCAGTCAACTTGGATATTTGGATATTTGCGTGAATTTCAAATATGATGCCAATTATGAATTCGTGATACATTTAATAAGTTTCAATGTCATTCAAAAGTTTACCATTTGCAGGACTGTCCCCACCACAAGCTCTCACACAGTCTTCAGCCGTGTCGAAACGGTTTTTGTTACCTCCACAGCCCCCTATAGTTTTGTGGTGATTGTAGAAACACGGTTTAAAAAAGGGTAAAAAAAACAGTTATAGAAACTTTTTAATATGTGGTTTGGAAGTAGAAATAAAATCTGTACTCTGTCCGTACCGTATGTGAAGAGCTCGCAGCGATTATGAAGTTTGTTAAAATAATATTTTTCAAAGATAGCAAAGCATAATCCAGACTCTGAGGGAAGGTCACATAAGTTTTGNTGTTAAAATAATATTTTTCAAAGATAGCAAAGCATAATCCAGACTCCGAGGGAAGGTCACATAAGTTTTGCACGCTGTCAGCATTTTGCTGTTGTTGAAGATCAATTACTTCCGTTGTTGTTGCATCAGTTCCTGAGCCTCCTTTCAGACTGGGGTAGTCTCCACATGTGGCCTCGCACAAGGATTTGGTTGCAAAATTGTTTTCTGTCTTTGCACAACCGCCCCACACAAATTGCACACAATTTTGTTCAGATGTGCTGTATTTCCATCGGGGAATGTAGGCAGCACATTGTATTCCTGGATTTACTGCTGGCTTTTCACAAGTTTCTTGAGAAGAAGGGAGAAAACGAGAGAAAATGATGAGATTAGAAAAATCAGAAAAATGTGAATTTACCTAAAATACACATAGGTAACCTAATAACTTGTATGAGGACAATGCACTGCTAAAGTAAAGACGTATTTTGTTGGTGTAACATATGTGCTCATTGTGTACACCACCTATGCGGACGCGGACGGAACATAAAAAATGGAGGACTACAGATATATATGCAACCTACCGACAACAGAAGAGGTTTGATTTGCCTTTCTTTGTTCCACGTCCAATTTAGCGTTGTGGAGATGCTTTGAGCAACTTGTTTCACAGTCACTAAGCTCTCTGAAATTGTTTCCGGTTTTTCCACAACCACCCCATCCAAAGCGTTCACAGTTCCCTGATGCTTGATTGAAAAAATATCTGTAATTTCAAACAAATAAATCACATTAGATCTGGTCAGATGGTATAAATTGCCTTCAGAGTCTAAAGAAATTCAAGTTTTCGCTGCACAGACACTTTTTCATCGTTATTTCTCCGAAGATACTATCAGTTTATATACATCCTACATATTATACAATATGTATGCATGTACAATGTACATACCTTGGAACGGAGGCTTTGCATGGACCAATTCTTTTGGGATCTAAACATGGATCATGTGGCTCAGGTTTGGATTCCACCTCTGCCATCTGAAGCTTTGGGGGCTTGTGTCCTTTTCCTTGAATTTTTTGAGTGAATTCTTCTAGGGATTCTGAGTTAATATTTTGCTGTTGCTGCTGCTGGCTATTATCTTCTTCAGATGAACTATCTTTTCCTTTATCAAATATGAAAAAAAAATTAAATGGGTTATTTTCATCGGTTCTCTTCTCTATTGAAAAATTGTGCAATTCTGAACAACTTTCCTTTTAGCAGGAAAAGTGCCAAATAAATTAATACAGTTTTCTAACAACGTACTGGGGTAACTGGAACACCTGTGAATGAGACCTACACAAAGTAATAATACGCCGAGGAACTTTTTCTTTCCCATTTTGATTGCTTTTTTTGTTTGGGATTTCTCCTCTCTGATTTGTATAAAATTGTAAATTAATTTAAGTTTTGTCTCCTAATAAGTTTCTGTCAAAACTTTTCAAATAAATTAAAAGTAAACTAGAAATGTATTAAACTCTCCGCTGCTTGTGATTTGTTTGCAAAGGTGTCGTCTCGTCTACTACACCTTAGATTGACTGGACCATGTAGCCGGCCATTTGGCGTTTCTTATATATTTTTACTCAAAGGATCTCAATGGATAGTCGATAGTCATTCATTTTGGTGATAGTGATGATGACCAATAATCCTATATAAATACATGTACAATACTAAGAATAGAAATGCTACAATGCTTACAAAAATATTTATATTCCCGATGGCATACGCAATAGCTTTGCTTTTTTTGACGTCATATTTGCATATAATCATTTTCTTCGAATCAAGCGGAGATTCGCATAGCCTTCACTAAAATTAAGCGTGGAATATACGCAGCATATAAATAAAATGGTCAATTTGGCATGCTTCAATGCGAAAATATATCCCATCTTCACCAAAGAGTCTGTGGTTGCATGCAGCTGCTGCTGCAGCCTGGATATTGGGCAAGCTTATTTTTTTATATTCTGACTTCTGGGCAGGGTACATATATCTTATAAACTTCATGTAAGTTAAAATATAAGTTTTGCTCAAAGGTGAAGAGCATCTTGATTATATTATATATTTTTGTACAGGATAACATAGCGTGATGTCAGGAAAGGTTGTTGCTTGATTCCTTTTTGCTTATAGTCTTCTTAGAAAAAAGCTCACATAATGATGCTCTGGGATTTTTGCCCAGCAATGTCAAAGATAATATATATTGATCCGCCTTTTGTCTTAATAAATGAAATAATATTACCCTATAGCAGCAGTATGACTAATTATTTGTTAGTTGCTGCGATTTTGTATACCTAATTTAACATACATACATATTGTATTTTGAACATGCTTGTAGATAGGTACTAGGTACATGGTTATTATCATGCTACAATCATAGAATGAATCTTTTTAATTGACAATATCCGTAGGCGAGATATAAGTTGAAATGGATTTCCAGCCACCAAAGTAGAGTCCAAGTTTAAGGCCTTGCAAAGTTAAGATCATTCATACATCCATATAACATACCTACATAGTATTTTTTAATGAAATGGAAAATGACACAGTTAAATGTATGAATGTTTCATACATACCTACTTATACGCAAACTAATATGTAGAAAAGTACAAATTCAAGTATTCATCTTTAGAAACATGTTTTCAAATTTATGTTTTAAACATTCAAAAATTTTGCAACAAGATTTTCAGAATTAAAATCGGACTTACTATATTGCTTAAAACAATCAGGAAGATGAAAAAAGTACTAATACAAATAATGAATCTTTGATTTTTGTTATGAAAAAACATCATTGTATAAAATCTATGTAGACCCCGGCATTCACCCTGTAAAATGAATTCAAGACGCAAGTCGACTCAAGCAAGACGAAAGCATTTCGTAGAAGGAAGATGTCAAATTAAACTTGATAACCTCTTGTTACTCACCAAGTATGTATCCTGATGACTATGATGCGGAGTGATAAATTATGCTACTTTTAGTCGTTGTCGACGTCAATTTGTTTTTCAATATTTTGCACAAATATATGTACTAAATGTCCAAGAATAAATGTGCATGTCAATAGTTAAAAGATAAAATTATCCAAACAAAAATTTTGTTATTTTGTTTTCAACAAAAATGTCTCGTTCGAGTATTTCAAGACTATAATCATGATAATATTAATAATAGGTGCTGAGCTGAGGTATATTTCTACACAACTATAACATAAATATGACATACCTTTAATGGCTTCATTAGCGTCAAAGATAGGCTGACAAACCAGAGCATATATCATATATTGTACACATATGTATATACATTTATAAATCTCATCCTGAACCAATGCAGATATCTGTATTGTGTTACCAAAAAAAATGTGCCTAAAGACTATTAAATATATTATGCATACATATTTAGCATATTATATAGAAAGATGCTACATACTTTTTATTCTCGATGAGGATACAGTAAGCGTTCAAAATCTTCCACACAGTGAATGCGCCCAGTCATGTTTTATTTCAAATATTGTAAATATGCACGCACACAGAGACACATGTCGTGCAAACAAGTAGTACATGTATGTTTTCGCATGTATGAAACTATTTGCTTTATGCGATATATGATTTTGCGACGAACAACAGGTAAGAGGATTAAAGAACTAAAAATGATAGCTCTTTAAAATGCAAAGCTCAAATCCTTCAGTCATACATATAACATAAGTGTCAGGACTGAAGTATTTTTTTGCACAACATACATACCATGCAACACACCTACATACTTTATATCATGGCTATTGTATATTTTTTTGTATAGGTGGTTGTTGTTGAGTGAAGCGTCCACAGTCCACAACGTGAGTAGGGACTAGTGAATATTATATTTGTATTCATATTCACCATATATTCACGCAACACATGATTCTAATTATAAAAATTTCCTTTGAGCAAAACACTTGGATTTACAAAGTTGATGTATATTTATTTTATTATTAGGATGTATCTCTATTTCTGCTGTATATAGTGCTTGCATAAACATGTAACTTGCAAATTTGCGGTTAACTTTTTATATGTAAAGAGTATTGGGCGTATAAAAGAAGGAGAACTTTGCTGAGTACGAGCTCCTAGTCGACAAGTAAAATAGTTAATGCACATACACAATCAATCTAGTTATTTTAAAGAGGTATAATGAATGATAATATAATGATATACCTATACATATGCGATGTTGATACGCGAATTACTTTATTGTATGGTGCACGCTTTTCTGGTGCGCATTTAAAAATGTTCAACCAACTATGCAAAATCTTTTCTGTAATAATATAATATGCTTTGTGTGTGTCCCTTTGTGTTACGTTTCTCATACGCAAACGTTCATATATAATATATGTACATACATATAGGCCATTTCATATCAACCTTCTTTAATATTTAAAAAAATGTGAAGAGATTGACAAACGTTGAAATATATTTTTATATGGTTCAGAAAGTAAATTTAAAAAATTTCGTACTGTTTTGTATGAGTTAAATAAAACTACTAGTACGTATTCGTATACTCCCATCTAAACTGAAATTGCAAATTATAGAAAGAAGCTTTTTTCCCCTATACTGCTGCATATAATAATAGGATCTTTTAATGAGTTTAAAATGGTTTAAAACAATAAATAGACTGACTGAGTTGAAATGAGGAAATATTTAAATTTGTTTCTTGCGTTCTCTTTATAATGAAAAATTGGATTCCCCCTCATTGTTGATGTATATACAATTAGCAGTCCAAGCTTGCACATTATTTTCCTTTTCCCAAAACTATGATCCCATTAAAAGCAGATAGTCGACATTACTCAACAATAAAAAAAGAAGACTTTGCTTTTCCACTGAACTTCATCATCAGCTTTTCAAAATAAAAGTTTGACTATTAATGTACATATGTATATGAATGCGTACCGGAATATGCATATGTCTTGATATAGTTTTATCGTCGCTTTTAGTTTGAAGAATGAATGGAAATCCTATTCATTCTACTTGTTGTCTAATGTAGTGTCTGCACGGCAGTTTTATTCAAATTCAAAACAATAACAAAAATATGCACAAAAAAAATCTCTTTTTAGTTTGGAATCAGTCTGTCTGCATAATGAGAGGATAATCTATTATTTCTACACACATGAATGTTTCTGTCTATTTATGTGTTCGCTCATAATGGAAGCGTAATCAAAGCTCCTTAAATTGTATTGAACAATTAAGTTGAGTCTGCACAATAATAACAAAAACGCATGTAGCTTGGAAATAGTATGTTTTACATACAAACAAAAAGTTTGGAAAAACTCTAGAAAAATAGTTTATATAAATTGTTCAATGAACTAAACTTTTTATAATATGGTAGTATGGTGCAAGTAAGATATTTACCATGAAGGTTATTTCGCATTGTGCCCTTTTCTAGTACCTACTTTAAACATTATGCATAGCTTATGATTTGATGCTACTGAAATTAGAGATCTACTACATACAAATTCATATAAGCGCAGAGGAAAGGGAGGTTGACTGAGTAAATTCCCTGATGACAACAACGCAAGTCAAGACTGGGACTTTGAAGGGTTACTGTGCACGTTGTGCAAAGTCTCCAAAGTATTCCTCCTATTTTCTATTTACTTCCTTATTATCCTTCCATGGCTTGTTGGCCACCTCCGGATAGACAAACCATGAAATGCAATGAAAGAATAGCAGAAACTTTGCTAACTTTTTGTCCAACTTTTGTTGAACTTAAGATCACACACATACATACACTCACACACAATATTGTACATAAAATGGACATTAGACAAACGGCACATTATTCAGATTCCCTTTCCAGATACTTAAGTAGATGTGCCATACTATACGTAATAGGTTATGATGCCAAATTCCATGTACTCATGTTGAAATGTCTATATACTATACATTCAAAACTTGCAACTCTCTCATTTTGCCTCTTAG
>JAHZNC010006125.1:0-18682 GCA_027744095.1 Zhuqinia jingwanae
GTGGTATTGAGCCAATTTTCTTTGTGAATTTTATGCGTAAAGTCCTTCTCTATATGAGCGATATAATATGATGATGATGATGACGAATCACTGCAAAAATAGCTTATCCGTGTATGTTGTTTGTTTAGAAGGGTCACTGCACTTTTTGGTTTTTACGATGACAGCAGGTAGGTAAAATAAAAGTAATCCTCTTCAGCAAAGAGTTTTTTTTTCTTTTTCTCTCCTTTAGCAGGAAATAATGGGTAAAATGTGTAAAATCTTTATCTTGCTGGCACTACTAAATGGCATGTTTATCTTGAATTTCACGAGTGTTTGCTACGGTCCGCTTCTGCATGCAAACACCGTAAAGTACATAGTACAGGAAAACCACAAAGATCCAACTATTTTCAGCTTTTATTTCGGGGTGATGCTTTTTGGTACGTGTGATGTTCAATAACGTTGGTTTGTATCAACAGACAACACAAAAAAATGTCAACAAAATATTTTGTTGATGATGATAACAAAAGGAGAGGAAAAAAATGTAGGTTACTTGATAACTGGTGGAGGAAATTATTGCAAGTTAGTGCGTTGTGATGTCATTGTCATCATCACCCGAGCACAAAAGTACATTACCATTAGGTTCCGTTGTGTCTTTTGCTCTTATTTATTATTTTCGTGGAACTGGAACTCATTAAAACCATGTATTGCTCACTCATAATACACACACGTCAGGTAATAAATGTTCAGATAGTAATTCAAATTTTTTTTCAGTTCCAGAAACGACTATGCAAATATTATTGCAAATCCCCAGTTCACAACGTTTGTTATCTCTGGAGCTCTGACGAACACACCACCATTTCCTCAAATTTGTCAATCTCGGTTTACTCACTCGCACTCACTGTGCTCCACTTTTGATTGATTAAACAGGGGAGAAAGCCAAGCAATATACAATAATTCTAATAAATTATGAATGAACAGAGTCAATACAGGAGTTTGCTTTCCTAATAAAAAGGATTGCATGCTTAGAACAACATGCAACAAAGGCGACATACAGCAGCACAGAGTTGGTTTGCCTTCTCTGAAGTCTACAATAGAACTAAAGTATTTCTTATGGGCTTACATCGAAAGAGTTAGCCCGACGATGATGATCATTCACTTTTGTGAATTGTGAGCATTAATGCATATGCATACGCAGCAGTGAGGGATGCGACGATACAGGATACTTTACCATACACACAGGGAGGGTTGTATATGCATTATTATTATTGTTGTAAATACTATGCAATATAAGAGTACACCCGTACAACGTAGTAGCTATAAACGCTCATGCACATCACGAAATGTGCTCCGTTGGACTTGTGTCTGTGTGTGTACCTGTTTTATACACAGGTAAATATGAAGAAAAAAATACTAAAAAGCTCTAAGCATAGTGCCTGCAGGCACATTATCATCACAAGCATTGTTACCGCTTGCTCCGCAGTAGCATGAAAATAAATTCAATTCAGACGATATTTTTAGAGAGACATACAGACAACTGCTATACAGCTTGTTTGTTTGTAGGGACTCGTACTCGTACACTACATTGGATTTGATGTTTTTACACACGATGAGAAATGATGAACAATGTGAACATGCAAATTGTATCCCTATATAATATTCCTTCGGTTTTGTGTTTGTGTGTGAGCTAATGCATCTGTTGTGGTTTGTGAGTACCTGTTTTATGATGCTAGTGATGATGATGATGAGGTGAGGGACGAAGGTAAGCAACATTACATTCAACATTTGGAGAAAAAAGAAGGCAACGGACCATGGACATTTAGTGTTGGTGAATAGATCCGTTCTTTTCTAGAACTTTTAGTAAAAAAAAAAGTCTGGAGATTAGTAAGAAATAAAAGTTGTTGAGGAACAGCAAATGTTTTTGGGATGTTCATATGAGGTTTTAGTAACAATTTATCGCTAACGTTCAGACACTTTCAAGAAAAGGCCTTGTCAGCACAGCAGCAAAAAAATCATAAACTGATCTGGAGATTGGGATGTGTAAAATGGGATGACTGAATAAAGGGAGAAATGGCAACAACTGTTTTACACATACCTAATACCTACGTAAATACTTATACTATACCATGCTAGTAGGTTAAGAAGGTGTCCATTCAATACATCATCGTTTTTTGAACCTGTAATGCAATTTTGCTCAACTGTCAACTTTTGACAGTTTTCACGTCTCTAGCAAGTTTTTTGCTATTATATTATCCCTCTACGAAAGTAGATAATGTAGCGTCGGCTTTCTACACGATAGTTGTCCGTGTAAATTGATGTAGTTGTGTCAATAGTTGTCCATGGTTTAATTAATTAACTGTGGCGATTGTAGTATTAAGCCTAAAACTCAGGTATGCAAGATTAGTAGGAAAAGATAAATTGAAATATGTAATCTATCAACTAAATTTTTAAGCAACAATTTACGACTTGCACAAAGAGCTTAAATAAGTAATTCATGAAAATCTTTCAAGTATTCAACCATCCAATTAATAAACGGAAAACCCGCCAATGCAATGTCAGAGTCAGAATTGAACAGGCAAATCCTCATTCAAAAAACATTGCTCATGTGTAAACTTTCAAGAACAATGCAATGAAAGCATCAAGCGTTATTACTATCATCTCACATTATACCGCAGGCATACATATTTTAAGTTTTTCCTCCTGTTGTAAAATGCTTTGATAATGAAAACAATCCTGCAAAGTTTCCAGTATGCATATATTTTTATCCTGGGCGGTTGCTAAAACGGATTTGCTCTGGTGATGCTGTGTCAGTCTCACATATAGAATCTGATTGCATTTTTGTAGGTTGGGTTTTTACATTGGACAATGAGCCATATGCTAAGTATCATTCTATTGCCATAAGCCGTAAAACTATAAAGCCAAACGTTTGTGTTATGGTAAGGGTGATGTGTACGGTAAGATAAGACTGATGACGTGTTATATATATTTTATGATTTGATTATGAATCCACACGATCACTCTGCTCTGCTTTGATTACTCACACAATCAGTTTTTCAATAAAAGAATATGCATATCCCTGCGAGAGAGAGAGAGGGGAGCAGCTGCTACAATATCTACATCCACATCAAACCAGACAAAACAACATCCTCTTTTTTTCAGGATTTTTCTTTTCGTGTGCAGATATTGGACTCATGCGTATGTATGTACTTTAAGCAAAGCAAAATAGCCCGAAAACGCCACATAATATGTATACCTATGCATATTATAATTGAAGAGCGGATATGGGGGAATATGTATAGTAAATGCTTGCATGAATTAAGTATAAGCAACAAGTTAAACGCTTACATAAAAAGGAAGAAAAAAAGGGTTTTGCCAATTTTGCATTTCTTTTTTTTTCTGTACAAAAATTTTAAAAGAAGAATTAGCAGCAGACTTCTCAGACAAAACTTGTGTAACAATAGGGATATATAGGCACATATGATCATTTGCACCTGTAAAACATAAATTTGTTTCTGACTCTTTTGATGCCTGTATAGATGTTGTGTGATCTCTCATGTGAAATGTATTTTTTTGTTTCTTCTCTTCTGTAAAAAAAAGAAAAAAATCTACAAAAAATGCTTGTGGTGATGACTGACTGCACTGACGTTTGTCTGGCATGTGTATAATACCTATATAGGTGTAGGTAGGTGTACCTGCCCCTGCCAACCATTTATAAACTTAGACAAATTGTAACTTTATTAAATTTCATTTTGTTGAGAGTCAAGTATGTACATAGGTAAACATGGTCGCTGCGCTTTTGATGTTTATTACAGCATCTCATATGTATTCTCCAAATATGTGTGTGTTTGTATCAAAATCATAACTCAAGTAGAGAGATTACAACCATGCCATATAGCTTAAAATATTATGATTATTGTACAAAAATAGTATCGCTTATCTTCTCCAACCAACTAAATAATTCGTAACAACAAAACGATTTCATTTTGGCAACATTTTAAAATACTTTTAACAAAAAAAATCAAGGGGGAATATATATAATTTTAGTGTAACAGTGCATGATCTCGTCAATTAAGCTTATATACATATGTATGTACATAGATATGTAGGTATATCTAAAATATTTTTATGAGTAGTTTGCTAAATGAACAATCTTCCCATGATGCGCATATACTGGAAGCATATATAAGAAAAACAAACATGTATGTAAAACAATGATGATACAAAAGTACTTAAATTTGTAACAAGTACACACACCATATTATCATAATTAACCTACAGGTTATACATTCATTCATCTATCACATGCATGTTTTCTAATTAATGTAGGAATTTACATAGGCATCTTGGCTTCCACCAAAAAATTATCATAATTAGCCTACAGGTTATACATTCATTCATCTATCACATGCATGTTTTCTAATTAATGTAGGAATTTACATAGGCATCTTGGCTTCCACGAAAAAAAAACTTTCATTGTCCGTTCTAATGAATAATATCAACTTTTTTTTTGCTTAAAAAATTCTTGCTATTTCTTCTGTCAATTCATTACATTTGTATTATACAAATAAATGCTAAGTATGTAATGGTTTTTTTGTATATTTTTGAAAGATCATCATCAATGAATGAATGCAAGTATACACCACAGTATACTCGTCTTAGAGTATGTATCATATCCTTGCATAAACACAAGTCACTGAAGCGTAAGGAAGATTGCACTACTGTACACTACTACTAATAAGCTTATTTAATGAGTAGAAGAAGAGATTTAAAAAAGTATGTATGAAGAATAGAAAAAAGTTTCACTTCGAAATTAGTATAAAAAATCTTAAAAGAAAAACAAGTGTTTATGTGAATGATGCGTTGAGGAAAGGATTATATCAATTTAGGGTTATAAAGTTATAACAATTTGTTGATCTTATCATAATAAAACCAGATATTAGACAGACAATGAATAACATTTAAAAATGTAAAAAAATGCTTTAAATTTTTTTAAAAAATGTTTTAAAAAATTAGTGCTTATATTTTAAAGGACATCATCACTCGCAATGCATTATTATGGTTAAGTAATACGTAGTAGTATAATAATATGCAATGATCATGAAATTATTTTCAAAAGGAGATCCTTTCACGCCAAAAGTTCATACGCACCTTTTTCTATCTACTTACGTCCGCATAATGAATAGCCAATTAATCTTAATTATAGATTTATCAGTTTGATATCATCACTTATTATTGTGATGTGTTATGTTCCCTATCAGTCATAAGCAGAAAGGGATATACTTTCCTTTCAAAAAATTCTTCTTCCATTTTTTGATTTTCAAACTTGATTATTATGACCTTCCTTCTCGCTATAGTGTCTGTGAAATTTAAGAAATATAATAATTAGGTATTTATCTGATTTCAAAAAAAAATTATGTAAGGATTGCTGATTATTTGGTAGAGAAATTCAATTTGTGATTGATAGTACCATTGAACTTTTGCCGTTTATGTAATTCAATCAAATAATCATGGTAATCCTTGCATGTTGCATCTTTATATTTTGTTGCTGTTGCTTTTGCTGCTGCAGCAGCAAGCCTATTAATGACTTGATTAATGGGATAGTTTGTGTTAGCACTTTTTTTTGCACAGAGAGCTGCGAAAGTTTTGCGCATATTGAAAACTCGTTCATGCGGTGAAGCATTGATGCGTCCGCATCAAATTACAAAGAAGGGATGCCTGATGCATGGACTATTATTCATGGCCAATGTTGATATAGCATAAACACAACTTTTTTTTCAAGTGCGTATATTTATTTGTCTGACGTCTGCTAGGGGTGTGACTAATTAAATATATTTTTGAAAAAAAAGTTTAGTCTAGCATCTATCAAGATTGATGGCAATGACCATTCAAATTAGTAGATGGTTCTGTTTCACGGTACCATTGTGAGTACTTTTGCACATACAAATTAGGTATACATCTTAAAAGCATTTCATGTGTTCAAAAAGACATTTTCTTGCCCTTGCAAAACGTATCTATGAAACTTTTTAGAAATTTCATGACATCCATGTTTGTATACATTGTGGTTAAATAATAAAGTCTATAATTTTGTATTCGTGTGTAAATTCTCGTGTTGCATAAAGTAAATGAAGGAAGTTGCATCACAAATTTTAATTTGTTTCATCTTATGTGCATATAAAGTTAAATAAGTAGTTCTAAATTTTGAAAGAGTTGTATAATTCCAAGATTAATTCTTTCATCCATTTATTATAGTACAGGACAATAGTAGACGTGTTTATTTGTATAGGACAGAAAGTTTATTTTGGGAAAATATCCTACGGTCACATTCTTCGGGTAAAAGAGACTTTTCCTTTAAAACTAAAAATGTGATCTTGAAGCAATTTAAAATATTTGCCTAAATCTTGGTTTTTATTATTGTTACATAAAACCTACAACAATGTCGAATAGGTACAACCCATAAATATACAGGAAGTTAGCTTGATATCGTAAATGTACATGTATTATTGTAATGATAAAGTAATGCACATGTGACATGCAAGTTTTCTTTGTAAGTAACCAGTTTAAAGTTGAAATCACAAAAACCTTAACTTGAGAACCAAGGACCCTTTAATAACCTTCTATATTATTCCCTGGGTTTAATCAGTTATGCAGAAATACCAATTAGGAGAATCAATGCACTGTCAACATGCATATACACACGTACCTATAACTACACAATTTACTTAAATGCATATCTTTATTGAGGGGTTCAGCAATAATAACCCACTACCCACATAATATAATTCCTGGAATTGCCATACCAATTCCTGTTCTGCAAGCGCTGGATGAGTACCTATATTGCACTCACAACAAATCTGTAATTCTTTTTACATAATGCTGCATTCAGGTGCAAACAAAACCAATTCTGTGTACCCAAGAACCTTGACAAAAGGGTGTTTTTCTTTAGGCTTTAGTGTAATAAATTGTTACTGTGTCATTAGTACATGATCTTGAAAAAAGAAGCAAGTTACCCAGAAAATAAACTAAAACATGGAATGTTCATTGTTAAAAATTTCTTAACGATCCGACCCCATTGAGTTTCCTTGACGTGAAGGAAAATAAGGAAGTATGAAGAGCAAATCTCATCCAGCTAGGATGTATGAACATAACCTGAGCCTCTAGCCTATGGGTTTGTAATTCTATTTTCTATTATCTACTAATTTTTCAGTGGAGATCTTTCCCACGGGATGCGGGATCCTTCAATAATGGGCGACTGCATTATGTTTTCTTCTTCACGGTCACCATTCCTGTTCAACATAGATCCCTTACCCATTCCATTCCTTGCATTCAAACATTCATATACTCATTGGCCCAACGGCGACAGAAGTGCATGAGATAAAGAAGACTTTGGCATTTACCTATTTGGCAAGAAATTCCTAAGTTCAAATCGAGATATACATGTCAATAAATTTATTTTAAGTGAAAGCTTGTCAAAACACACCATAGTACTTATTCAGGAATTTTGCAGTAAAGGTGCTTGAAATTTTTATAAAAAAAGGAATGCCGCATAATTTTGTTGATGTTGTAAAAGTTAGAGTAAAGTCCATAAATGTCTAGGCAAGATACCAAATAAACACCAAAGGTGTGTGTGATGTAAATATTTAATGATATATTTTTGTTGTGAAATAAAAGAAATGAGTGAAAATGAAAAGGAAATGCTCTTGAAAAGGTAATGAGGCAACCTTACATCCACAATGTTCATATTAGTTTCATCGAAGGACAAACAAAGTGTTTTCATATCTGTAGCAAAAATTCACTGCTCGTGCTCACTTGATATACTTACATTTGTCAGGTATACATTACAACCTTGTTTCACACCAGTAAATGATGATCATTATCAACTTTTGTGTAGGCAAACTAACAAATAATGTTCAATAACAGTTGCAGGAAATCATGCTGAGTCCCACTGACGCCTTGTACAGGCAAACGATGTCGACACAAAGAAATATTTCCAAAAAATTATTACATGACTGTGTCTCGTTTTTCTATTTTCCACCTTAAGTCGGATATGAGATTGGTTTTTTTTAAATTGATAAATCGTCTTTGTTCGTTCTTGTTTTTACCAACTAAAATCTCAAGAAAGTTCATAAACAACGCAATTTTAAAGGTATATTGCCCATCCCTACCAATTTCCTTTTGGCAATTATGCTAAATACAAAGTGCACATAAACTTGTAAGCCATATAATAATGACATGTTGCATACACATGATACTTAGAACTCCCCATAATAATTTTTCATACATTCCGATAAGGCTCTCTCTCTCTCTACTACCAAATAAATTTGATAACTTCCTGCTCATTAAAAAGCTGAAATAATTATTTTTATTATCTTTTAAATATAGCAGGGCTGGAATTCTATAGACATAAATGAATTCATGTCATAATTTCGATAGACGGACATGCGAATAATTTTTCTATAAATAAAAATTGAAATGAAGACCTTACAAAATATCGCTAAAAATACTTAGTAATATAAAATAATTAAGCGTTAATAATTATGAATCCGCAGATCATCAAATTCATTGGGTTTTTTTACCTACATTTGAGTATGTTGACAATTTGTAGTTTATATATAACATCTTTATATTATAGTATGTTATATTTGTAGCTATACATTGTATTATGTATGCACATCTAAATACGAAACAAAAATATAATTGTTGCATAATATGACGAGTTGAGTCACAACTTGTGATTTTTAAACTCAAAATTCTGTAAACAAAAAATGTTTCAAAATAAATTACAAATATTTGTTGTATTTTCGCACATTTGGATATTTGAATTTGAACCGCATAAAATCACTAATATGTGGTATTAACATTTGCGAAAAAAAATCGCCTATCGGCCCTTTTCAAATTTGGGTGTCTATTCCGAAATATATGTAATCATCATTTGTACTGTTCCTTTATTTTGACGTATGTACCTACATGTAAGAATAGGTATAAGTGCATATGAGTACAATCGTCTTCTTCTTTTTAGAAAGAAAATAAATGACTGTCTTGTCTTGTTTTTATCATCCTCATCATTCAGCTCAGTCCATTTTGAAATGTAACCTGATAAGAAAAAAAAACAGACCCCATAAAAATGACAACTGCAACTACGCGAAGCGTTATTTCATCAAAGGTAAAGGTAAGTACGGTAGTGCTACAATGTCAAATTTGAGTGTAGCAAAGACGTTTTTACTTTCACTTTTTTTGTTTCTTTTTGATGAACTTGATTACAAGAGTGCTTGGATGCTGAGATGGCTGAAATGATGAGGAATAATCATAAATGATAAATATGCATGTAAGTACACCTGTTAGATACATAGCTTATTCGTCTGTCTTTGTCTTGCAATTCTCATCACATATCAGCCACACTTAATTATTTCTGCATTATACCAGTGCAAGTGTAAATATTTATACATCATCATCAGTTACGCTAGAATAAACAAAACTGACAACAAGTAGCTAGTCGTACGACGACGAGATCGCCATATATTCTAACTAACTAAGTTTCTAAATTAATTCATTCTGGTTCCTTGATGGTCACTTTGAAACAAGAACAAAGTGAACACAGATATATATTTTAAAACTTTTCTTCGTTAGCTTGAACTGGGTGGGGTACCGTGCATCAACAGCAGGGTATAATTAACGATCACTGAAGGTGATTTGAAAACAAAAGCGATATAATTTGACGCTTATTGGATTCAATGTAAGTTATACCTCACGAACATTTTACAAAACTGGTTGAAAAGGAAAAAAAAGATGTATGTGATTTAAGGCGCTATACTGGTTTGAGCTTGAGCTTCAAATGAATGCGTGTATAAACGATATCTTGATGATGTGCAACACATATTGTTTCTCTTGAAATTGAATTTTTTCCCGAAATCACGGGATAAATTAATTTGTTAACACATTTGCAACCCTTGTTATTGAATATTTTGGCTAAATTCTACAACAATTATTTTATGCAACTTTTACCACGCCTCAGATCTCACAAGATTGCTGTTAATTTGATGATTGGAGTATCATTGAAAAAAATAGACAATTACTATAACTGTATACTTTAATATATTTGCCAACCAATTTTTAAAATATATCAATTTTGTTAACTTGTTTTCATCTCTGCATTCCTCTGAGGTTATGACCCTTTTGGGTGTTTGGATTATTAATATTATGTAAAAAAAATATATCAGCCAGGATAATCACATCAGCATTAAAGCAGATAAAAATAAATAAAATGTCCTGTTGTTCATTTTCGTGGCGCTATAAATGCAAATAAAGCACTTATTTTAAGATATATGTTATGAAATTTTGGACTAATCTTGACTTGACCATCCTGTCATTTTATGCCACCAATTATCATTCCTGAGTAATGGCTTCCACTTTAAACAACCACAACAACATTCAAACAAGTGACATTCACAGCTACACACAGCAGCAGCATTGACATTTCTTCCTGAAAATTATTATTATTTTTTACTTTGTATGGGTTTGCATTTGATAATAATATTATATGCAAGCCAAGTGTTATAAAATCGCTTCAAAGATATATCAGTTACTGTCTCTTTGTTATCACACACAAAAAAAATCTGGCGAAAATGGCAACAATACGTATAGTACAGCATATACATACACTCGTCAAATAAGTTTCACTTTTTTATTCATACAACTATAATAATATCAGATGTATAAGCGACTTGACGTCTTTTTTTGATCTGATGTGTTTTGGTTGCATTAATTTTCATATGGTCACCTTTAAAAAGCGACCATTGTCTATAAAAATGTGAGCCGTTGCCTGCCGTTGTTGAGACAAAAACCACATTCATTATTATTATACTTCTCAAGAGTGGTAGTATCAAATCAAGGCATGATGTCCGTTTTGACAACAACCAGTTTTGCTGTTTTTACAAACAGAAACAGACAGTCAAAACTTTATGACTATTTTTCTTCTGTACCTCTATGTTGTTAGTCTGTTGTGGTGATAATATTGAAATGGTGAAGAAAAAAAATCATCTCCACCTGAAACCACATCATAATATCATCCAATGCATGTTCGCTCATTCAGTTCGTTACTGAAAAGCTGTAATTATGACATGTTAAAAGCAATCATGAAGGACTCTACCACCGTCATCATGTCATGTCAGTGTCCACCAGATACATACACATATAACACAAGCGAAAATTAGAACAATGAGGAAATAAAAGCTGTCATTCAAACACCAATTTGTTGACTAATGAACATTATGGTACGTTGGCTCAGATACGAAAATTTGTGGCAACTTATTGAAATTAATGTCTTGTGTCTTTAAAAAAAATAATTATTCTTAACCATTTAATCGTATTTATGTGCATTAAAATAACCTTTCTTATACAATGCACTTTAATTACTCACTTTGTTATTACGTTTGTCTATTGAATATTGCATTATTATATGGTTGTAGTAAGTTGCAATATGTAATAATAATATGGTTGCAATAATTGCGTATGACTTACTTTTTCGTTAATTGGCAGAGGTGTGAATGAATGATTTGTGTGAATGATGTATGCTCCTTTTATTATATTATAGGTATGCCTGGATTGGATATATGCACTTGAAAAATACATAAACAAACCGTTTGGCTTGATTAATAGCACAAATATATCAGATTTTTTTCTTTTCTTTTTTTATTATTTTGGTCATTTCATAGTCATGCGCTTATACTTATGTACTTTTTTTTAAGTTATCGAAAGTCATAGATATATATAGACGAATATAAAGATGTAAAGTATATAATGAAAGAATCGCTTCACTGATGTGTTATCAAAGGTAGGTGATCATTTTGTAGGAATTACTGATGATATATATTACTATGCTTATGCAATACAATAATTATATTATATATACTTATGCAGTAGTATTAAATTTTTACATACAAGAAGTATTATGTTTGAAATATTAAATATTATATTCTGATTTTCCTGCTTCTTAGAAAGTTCTATTGCACATTCTTTGCACAAATTTATTTATTTATTTATACTTTAATGATAAATCTGTAGTATTATTTATGTCATGTCTATATACTACCTGTATTTAAACTTAAATGATTTAAACTTAACAAATTCGTTACATAAAATATATAGAGCATTTGTACTGCCAACTCCTATTAAATTGGATGGACTGAGTTAAATTTTAATTGGTGGGGAAAATTTGTCCTCTACGTAATTTTTAATAATGTATGTATATTAACATTATCAGGTTAACAACAATAAATTATCTAGAGAAATAAAAACTTGAGACAAATATTCCTACGACTGGGCTTCAATTTGCTGATCATTAATTATCAAGTCAGACTGCTCTCCTTCTGTGTTTATGGTTATCATCATTTCTCCAGTGTCCTGTTCCTGGTCCTCCAAGTCACCGTCCCCATCTAGTTCAACACCATCTTCATCTGATTCTTCTGTAGCCATCCCATCGTTATCATCATTTGCTTCTGATTTTATCTCTGCTTTGTCTAGGTTTTCTAGATCTACTTCTAATTTAGGACCATTGGGATCTCCGGTACCATTCCTGTTCTTTGTATGTGTTTTGATATGCTTTGAAAGATGGTCGCTCCTGAAAGATGAGAAAAAATCATAAATTAAATATTTCATAATTCCAAATGCCACACTACAAGGACATTAACAAATCAAATTCAAACAAAAAAATTGCAAAACAATTTTAATTATTTTTTCCAGAAGCATACATCCTCATGCCATTAGTCATTTCTTGACACAAATAATTATTTTACTAGGTACATAATATGTGTACATTGTGTATCTGTATTTACCTCGCATCGATATCCGTACAATTAGGGCAGGTACACGCAACTCGACGTAGTCTCGTTTTTGGCTTATCAAGTTCAGCTTTAAGAGTAGCCACAGCTCCACCATTAGCTAGAGATGTGGTAACCACCAGTGGGGAATTGTTTATGATTTGCCATTTTGTTGGATCAAGGGGATCTTGTTGAAGTTGCTGGGTTCCTGTACACGAAAGGATAAATTTTAATTTCCTATAATCCCGTCATATAACTAACCAAATTACAATAAATTAAATGTTTGGGTAATTACCGAGACCAGCCATCAAAGGGGATGCGGAGATTGCTTGGACAATTTGCTGAGCCTGATTTCCTTGCTGCAAAGTCACATTTTGTCCTCCTAACGAAAAGGAACCCGGGGTTATCAACTGGACATTACCCAAACCAGGTATGTTTTGAATTGTTGGAATGGACTAAAAATGACAAATAGAATAAGTAAGTATTTGCAACTTTAATTGAAGAATTATTTTAAACAAACAAACCTATAAACTTACATTGACTTGCCCGAAAGACTGGCCTAAAGCTGATGTAGGGATCACAGTAAATTGTTGTTGATTCGCCCCCTGAATAGTAATTTGCTGTTGTTGTTGTTGCTGCTGTTGCTGTTGTGCGTTCTGAGCAGTGACTATTGTTTGGGTTGTGGATGTAACTCCATTGGAGGCCTGGGTCGTTGATGAAACCTGAGAGGCCGCGTTGTTGTTTGAACCGTCGTTTGCCACATTTGCAGTTTGTATTGTTATCGTTCCATTTGCATTCTGTGTAAAATTAGCCAACCCCGCCGTTTGCGTCGCAGCTTGTTGTGGCTGAATGTGCGCCAACTGAATTTGCCCTGATGGAGTTATCACTTGGGCCAACTGCTGTTGAGGAAGCTGCATCTGAGGTTGAATGATTTGAAGCTGTCCACCGGCTTGTATCAAACCACCAGTGTTGGGCATAGCCGTTGCCACCGTTTGTATAGGTATGTGAACAGTTTGGATAATGGTTTGGCCATTGGAGGTAGCGATTGGAATTTGTACCGGGATGGTTTGCTGGAACGGAAATTGAAGGACTTGTTGTTGTAACCCTGCAGTGCGGACGACATTTTGTCCAGCTAAAAATTCCAAATATAACAAAACATTGTAAAAAAAATAGCTGCATAATTAAAAATGTGATTTGGTGTAATTTAAGTAAATCAGGCTTGAAGCCCTAAAATTGATACATACTATTGAGATACATACTGAATTGCATACCTGCTGCTAACTGAATGTTAGCGTTTTGCAATAAATTTGTCCCTTGAAGAACATTCTGCGTCCTGATATATTGCCCGGCAGGGGCAATGATGGCAGGCGAACCCGCAATTTGCACTGTTTGTTGACTGGTCATTTTCAAAACATTATAGACGCTTCAATACTTTAAGATGTCCTGCAAAAATACAAACATATTATAAGTAAAAACAATTACACATAACTGTTTCTCACATTTTAGTTTCACATCATGTACAGATATTTTATTGGGTAAACGATGATAATTATTCCTTCGACTCTCAAGGACAAAGGAAAAGGGGGAGGTGAAATTCTGGGAGGAGGTTGGCAATTTATGTTTTTGAAATGTAAACTCCTCCCTCCCTTCCATGCATGCTTCTGACGTGATATTACTCCTATGGTAACAAAGAATTAAATGTAGGTAACATAGCTTAACAATATTAAACTACCATATATTTCACTCACAATCAAGTAAACAAAACAAAGAAGATGAAAGAATTTTAATTGGGAATTCCTCACGTTTTTATGTGAGTGCCATAAGCCAAAGGAATCATATATGCATGTAGTTCTAGAAAGAAAAATTGCATGCAACTTTGCAAAATGTTAATGCAAACGATATGTTAATACTGACCAAAAATTCGTTTGACTAGCGACCTTGTAGTCACCCAATTTCTCTTATTAATAAAATAGCAAAATATTATACAAATTGATGTACATATTTGCGCATTTTATTTGGTATTTGTATATTACTTTTACAGGTAGCATTCTCACATCATCACATAATCATAATCATCAATCTACCACCTCAAAACAACGTTTCACTCGGCGAATACACTATTGCATGACGAATTCAGTTTAGTATTAATGTGCCTATTTAGTTTACCTACGTGTACGAAAGTACATAAAATATGGTGTATGTATGTATGTATTTACCTATTTTTTTAGATGTTGATGATGATGAGTTTCTTAGTTTTGGGATATGAAAAGTTCCGAATGTGACTTCCTTTTTAAATGTAATTTTTTTTATACATACCACGACTCACTGCTCACAAAGTACAATTAAAATCACCACTGGACAGTCAAAGTACTTTTTATCATGTATAAAGTGTAAAGTATAAATGAGGCTCACAATATCACTTCTTTCTTTGTAATTTGCGTGTACTGCGCAGATGCACATGTGTGATGATGAGGAATAATAATGAGTCGGTGTGAGTTTGAAGAAGAATTTAATGTTCAAACAACAATGCTGGAATATGTATGTCACAGTTTCATGTTTTACATCAAAGCATTAGATTGACATTTGTGTGACAGTCGACGACACCGACAGGGACAAAAAAATAATATAGTTTTGCTTGCATCAATACAATTTGAGGACAAAGAAGAGTCACTTATTATTATGCATATGAAATTTTTACCATGATTTGTTTCACTTCATAACACGTACGCCATGTGAAAGCCCTTTCTCTTTATTTGCAAGCTCAGAAAATTAATGACCCCTTAAAGGGTGGAGACTAAATGAACTTAAAATTGGAAGCTTGTTTCTCATAAGCTGAACGTACAAAATTTCACTTTTCAACAAGATTTTTGCACACAACCCACAATGTTTTTATATAAGGGAAAATATTATTGTACTCCAGCAAAAAGAGCAAAAGAGGCTGCCGAGAATAATATTATATTATTACACGCACACACAGAGAACAAGAAGAAGAGTGCAGAGGAGTGAACAATTGAGGAAGATGGGAACGTCGACAAGGAACTGGAGGTTGGCAGACCAACTCCCTTAACTTTTTTCGTGAATCCTGAAAGCTTTAGCGTGGCTTCTTTTTCTCTCCTTCTTTTCCCCACTCTGCCTACTTGATCGATTATTATGCTTATTTTCATTAATTTATCAATTTTCACTTGCCTTTTTCATTAGACAGTTAATCAAGTCTAGATAATCCGCTATTTATCATAAGTTTTTGTAAAATTTCTTCACAAACTCACCAAAATCCTGACTGTATGATTGGAACTAGTTGGTGCAGAGTGTGGTAGTGATGCGGACTGGGTGTGTTTGGGGAATGTCTGTTGGCACCCCATTGAAATCCCCCTTCTGACCTGATTGGCATGGGGGTGTGCGTCTCTATATTAAAATGGTATGGCAAGATACTGCCTTTCCCAAATTGGACTCTCCCCTACATTTTCCTTATATGTAGAAAGGTATGCCACCCCATTCAAGGTAGTACATGCCAAAGAGGCTTGGATCTCTGAGCCCACACTAACCCTACCGTGTATTTATACATCTCTCCTTTATTATTTGCCCATCGCCCCTTTTTAGCGTTGTAGGATAAACTCTATAGCAACTCTTTGTGTTATCACGATATGTTTGGTAAAATCCCCCTACAGTGGTTTTGGGTTTCTTTTCTTCATCCGATGATGATGATGTTGATGATATATCAAACATACCTATTATAGAAGAAATATTGTGTATATAGATACATACATACATTACGTGACATTACTTTTTCTCGCTTGTCAGCAAACAATACTTTTTTTGTTATATATGCGATAGCCACGCTGCTGCACAACTCTGTTCGGTTAGTCATCTTAGAATATTACATGCTGTTGATACTTTGATACTTCACTAACACCAAATTATAAGCACGCTTACTTACTGCTTACGCAGACAATAAAAGAGATCCATACGTAGGCACTCAACATTTTTACTGCATCAAAATATCACCACGAAACACATTTTCAACAAAACTTTGTGGTGGTGTGTGTGTGTTGTTATGATGGAAAGAGTGTAATATGTGGATAAAGCTTTGTAAAATATCTCCATAATAAATTATATTATGCATCTTATGATAATACTTCTTTGTGTGCATTTTCTAAATGAGTTTATGTTCCTTGAAATAAGCTAAGAAGGTGGTCATTCGAGTGTCTGTCTATATGTATGTATGTGTACATTAGCAAGGCTCCTTAGTATTTAAAACTTTGAATTGAGACCGAATTTTTAAAAAATGAATATGAAAATCTTCGCAAAGGTTATTGTAGAAGTCCGAAATAAATACGAATGGGTTCAAATAAAATTGTGAGTAAAATTTTTTTTAATGGAGAATCCGATACAGCTTGTTTTTGAGTGGATATTTCATTGCCGATATTAATCCATATAAAACATAATAAGGTTTTTATAAGGAATACCTGATTTCCAAAAACATTGTGTGTAGACTAGCATCAAATCAATAAAGAGAAAGAACTTGGCTCCTTTTATATTTCAGTTTGATTCGGTTTATTACTTACACTGACGACGGATTTTAGTGCATGCACATAGTATTAATGTGCACAGCGTGCTATACAGCCCGTTTTTCTGTATTTTTGGAGAATGTTAACACACCAGTCGTTTCATATGGTACACAACAGGATATAGTATCGTGAAGAAAAAGGTTCATTGTATCTTAATGGTGAGATGTTGAAACGCAAAAATGAAATGCCTTTTTTTCATGGTTTGTGTATTCCTACATCCGATCTGACAGTGACAATTTTAAGTGCAACAATAAAAGTTCTCCTTGTTACTCGGAGTAGAAGAGGACGCTTCTCTGCTTCTTCATTGATGGATGACTGTATAAAACAAAATGTGTGTGAAGATTCAAAAGATTGCTGGGTATATAAACTTCCAAGAAGCGGATGTATGATGCAGTTATAGTTGTATAAAAATATACATGCATCACATATTCACTCACATAAGCTCGCGTACTCATCTTCCATCAAAATCTTTCAGTTGACTCGACTCCAGTCAATTTGAAGCCAAAAAAATAAGCAACTCTTGTGTTGCCACCTAATAAATTCACACATACGACATATATTATTATACATAGGTGTATATATGTATGGGTAAATACAGAGGAGGAAGGAGTTTGGCTCAGAAATTTTCTTTTTGCCAAAATGCAAAATCCCTGTATACCTATTCCCCGCGGTACATATTGGCAAACAAACGTGCTGAGCATTCTGATCTCATAGTATAGACAAATATTCAAATGATTCACGAGATCAATTTTTGAGCTTTTGACTCAAGTCGTTCTCAAATATTTTCTCAGATCCTTTTTCACCATTTCAAGAAGTCATATCTTAACGAAATTAAAACAAACACTACACTTGTCATACAACACGATATTTTTTTTAATTTTCAATAAAATTATTTTACAGAAATTATTGATTGGAATATCACAGGAAAAGGTAAAAAGTATGTAAGTTCATGAATGATAGATAATTTAATGATAATTTAATGATAATTAATTTTTTTTAAACGTTAAATTTATATTGCACTTTTAGCCCGAATTAATAAGAAATTTAAATTCAACACGATATAACATTTTAATTACACAATATAACAGTTACCAGACCAGTATTAATTTTAGTTTTTTTCTAAAGCTACGTAATGTGTACATAGATAATATATATAAGACTTGCTAAAAAATACGGTTCCTAACAGACCAGACATTTAAAAGTAATAATAATAAGTACATTTTTTCTAGGTAGATAATTTTCTAGTATAGTTGGATGACTGCAAATTTCATTTAACACAATAATAACAATTCTGGGTTTTTGCTACATCTTTTGCCTTAAGGTGGTTTG